>LGRX02024834.1:0-25334 GCA_001247695.2 Cymbomonas tetramitiformis | reverse complement strand
TGCTGCCTGCGGAGAAACATGAACCCTGAGGTCAGCAGCGCGGGGCGGTAGGGGTTGTAGTAGGGGGTTGCGGGCGGTGGGAAGAGGGAGTAGGACGGGGGCGCGGCCGAGGATGCTGAATATGTTTTAATTTCTTAGGGCGGGGAGAACATGTGGGGGAGTAACAGCCCGTCACCCCTGCTGCCTGCGGAGAAACATGAACACTGAGGTCAGCAGCGCGGGACGGTAGGGGTTGTAGTAGGGGGTTGCGGGCGGTGGGAAGAGGGAGCAGGACGGGGGCGCGGCCGAGGATGCTGAATATGTTTTAATTTCTTAGGGCGGGGAGAACATGTGGGGGAGTAACAGCCCTTCACCCCTGCTGCCTGCGGAGAAACATTAACACTGATGTCAGCAGCGCGGGGCGGTAGGGGTTGTAGTAGGGGGTTGCGGGCGGTGGGAAGAGGGAGTAGGACGAAGGCGCGGCCGAGGATGCTGAATATGTTTTAATTTCTTAGGGCGGGGAGAACATGTGGGGGAGTAACAGCCCGTCACCCCTGCTGCCTGCGGAGAAACATGAACACTGAGGTCAGCAGCGCGGGACGGTAGGGGTTGTAGTAGGGGGTTGCGGGCGGTGGGAAGAGGGAGTAGGACGGGGGCGCGGCCGAGGATGCTGAATATGTTTTAATTTCTTAGGGCGGGGAGAACATGTGGGGGAGTAACAGCCCCCCACCCCTGCTGCCTGCGGAGAAACATGAACCCTGAGGTCAGCAGCGCGGGGCGGTAGGGGTTGTAGTAGGGGGTTGCGGGCGGTGGGAAGAGGGAGGAGGACGGGGGCGCGGCCGAGGATGCTGAATATGTTTTAATTTCTTAGGGCGGGGAGAACATGTGGGGGAGTAACAGCCCCCCACCCCTGCTGCCTGCGGAGAAACATGAACCCTGAGGTCAGCAGCGCGGGGCGGTAGGGGTTGTAGTAGGGGGTTGCGGGCGGTGGGAAGAGGGAGCAGGACGGGGGCGCGGCCGAGGATGCTGAATATGTTTTACTTTCCTTGTGAAAACAGCGTTGTTCGCTGGCGAATGGACTATTGTTTTTTCGTGTGGGGGTTCGTGCTGGGGGTGATGCTTTATCTTTATTCTTTTTGCGTGAATTTCTTTTTTATGAGCATTTTGGGTGTGTACCTTTATTTTTTTTTGGTCAGCAAATTTGATTTCTCGTACATGGTTTTTGCAGGTGGAGAGTCTTTTGGCTGTTTTACGAGGAGCTGGTTTGACACATGATGGAACAGTTTTGGCAGATTTTGGTAGTGGATCAGGAAATCTGGCACTACCCCTCTCTTACCTTCTGCCGCAATGCACTTTTCTCTGCCTCGACATCAAGTCCAGGTCCTTTCGACTTCCCAGCCGATGATAGTGCTCATCTACGCTTGAATTTGTCGAAATATAACCCGCCGATGAGCGGCTTTTCATAGATGGTGGGGATGAGCACACGTTGCATTGGGTTGGCGCCGCCCTCCACAAGCGCTTACTAAGCTCCAAGGGGCGATGTGCGTGCAGAGCCATCGATTTGCTGAATGAACGAGCGGCCGCTGCAGACTTGACCAACATCTATGCATACGTGGGCACCATCCAGGAGGTGTGGGCGACTAGCTTCCCACCACAAGTGGCACGTGGGACGGTCTGACATTTGTGCCAGGCGCGTGGTGAATGTGTTGTTGCAGCGTTGACAAGGTGGAAATGCCCTTCTTGTGCAAGGCGGAGGCTCTTCGCCGCTTCGAGAAGATTATCTGATCACGCGGGCAATTGCGTTCTGTGGATGTCGCGCGGCCGCTAAAAATTCGTCTTCTACACTTTGTTTTCTACAAAGCAAAGGCCACCCCGCTCATTGTCACACATGCTCGGCGTATTGGGAAGAGGAAATGTGGGATTTCTATGCGCGGCACTTGTGTTTCTTACGAGAGCTCTTCAACGACGAGATCGAGCCTCGTTATCTAGACGACGCCTTGCAGATGTAAACGGCTTGCATGCATTGCTCACCACTTTTCACCCGCATCTCACCGGGATCGTAAGCCACCCATGCTCCACACCATTACCGACACCCGAGAATCGTGGCCTCGGTGGCGGTGACGATGCAGGATGTAGGATTAAGGTATTGAGTTGGGTTTGGTGTGACAGTTCGAGCAGCCCTTCGATGCGTGCCTGGCGTTGCATGTTTGTGGTGCCGCTACGGATTATGCCATGATGAAGGTTGTGCCTCGGAACCCGCTGTGCTCCCGCCCCCCCTCACGTGCATTGTGCTCCCGCCCCTCCTCCTCTCATGAGTTGTTGGGTTCGTGACGTGGTGTGCTTTCTCCATTAAGATGGAGGGTCGCGCAAAGGCAGTGCAAAGGACGAGTATCACAGAGAGCATGGCGCCACCCCTTCACCTGTGACACTGCCGCTGGAAGCAGTGCGGGCAGTAGGGTTGCTTGTGTGACATGTTACACCAAATGGCGAGAAGCGTTGATTGGGGTTGCCGGACAGCTCTACGTGCGCGTTGAGTGGGGCTTGGGTGAGAGGGGACCAACGGCAGGCGGTGGAGCGGCGAGTTCCATATGTCATGTCACCGTGCTGCATCGGGAAGCTGCACCGCACCGTGCATGGTCGTGGGCTCGATTTGGTCAACCTTGACCCCGCTGCATCAGGAGAGAAGTCGCTGGTGCGCGATTTACACTGTAGTTGATGGCCGGCCGCGGTTTGCCCGCGGATCTTTGTGCAGCGTCACCATCGGACAGCGTCACCACGGACATCGGACTGAAGTGAGGGCTGTGGTGGGTGAAGCAGAGAGGAATGCAGGTCAGATATCCTCGCAGCCGTTGGATGCGGCGGCTGGTGGCCGCAGACGAGTTTGTGTCCCTCGCAGCCGCGGCGGATTACAGCGGCCACAGCGGTGAGATGCGCTTCATCGCCTCCCTCGCAGCGCAGCCGCAGGAGTCCGTAATTAGGGTGGCTCCGCCTCCCGTGGCCGATGGGCATTCCGAAATTATGGGTGACAGCTCACAAGATGCGCGCATACTTCGCCCACTCTTTTCCACCGTGGATTCTGGATATGAAATCAACCGCGGGGACGCTTTGTTTGCTCGCCTCTCTGTGGGGCACTTGGCCGCATCCCTAAGCTTCTTCCGATCCGGGGCGCAGCGCAGTGCGGTTGCGGCCATGCATTCCGACTTGGCTCAATAGGCCACCTGTGTATGGGCCCAGCTTGAGTGGCTTCCAGCCGTGCATCTCGGTGGGATCATCTGGCAGGCTATCGGCTCGTACTCGCCATTTGCAAATCGCTGGCGCCAAGTCAATCCTGCTGTTGTTGTTCCCACATTGTTGCTACTTCCTCCTCGGAGCGCCTCGGGCCCGTGATGGCCACGCTTTCTTCGCTTCGCATGCCTCACGTTACCAGGTCCGGTACGTGCTGCTTGGCACTATCCAGGTGCTGTTAAGAGTGGTCCCAAGTTCAGATGATTTCTTGTGAGACGCTGGCTGCCTCCGCTCACGATGGGCGACGAGCTGCAGCTGGTTATGGACCAGAGGGGCCTCCCGTGTGCCGCATACTCTTTGCCTGGGCATGATAGCGTTCCCTATATACATTCCCAGCCATAGCATGTGTCTCATCCCAGGGGGGGTGCGCTGCTTGCAGGGGTGAGCGGTTATGATGCGAACTCTGAAGAAGGCCGAATCCCGCGATTTGCTAAGGTGAGGATGCGATCAGGGACAGGGGCTGTGCTGCAGGGCGCCACCTGTCTCCGCATTGGTCTGCACACAGATCTCTGGACCTGAATAAGTGCACCTGAAGTGTAGGCAGCTGCTGCTCTGCAATCCCGGTGGCAACTTCGTCCTGTGGCAACTTCGTTCTGTGGCGCAGATGCGTCTTCCGATGGATCTCTGTGAGCCTTGAATAACCGCTTGGATCTCTGTGAGCCTTGAATAACCGCTTGGATCTCTGTGAGCCTTGAATGACCGCTGGATCTCTGTGGGCCTTGAATGACCGCTTGGATCTCTGTGAGCCTTGAATCACCGCTGGATCTCTGTGAGCCTTGAATCACCGCTTGGATCTCTGTGAGCCATGAATCACCGCTTGGATCTCTGTGAGCCTGGAATGCCCGCTGGATCTCTGTGAGCCATGAATGACCGCTTGGATCTCTGTGAGCCTTGAATGACCGCTTGATCTCTGTGAGCCTTGAATCACCGCTTGATCTCTGTGAGCCTTGAATGAACACTGGATCTCTGTGAGCCATGAATGACCGCTGGATCTCTGTGAGCCTTGAATCACCGCTTGGATCTCTGTGAGCCTTGAATCACCGCTTGGATCTCTGTGAGCCTTGAATGACCCGCTGGATCTCTGTGAGCCATGAATGACGCTTGGATCTCTGTGAGCCTTTGAATGACCGCTTGGATCTCTGTGAGCCTTGAATGACCACTGGATCTCTGTGAGCCATGAATGACCGCTGGATCTCTGTGAGCCATGAATGACCGCTTGGATCTCTGTGAGCCTTGAATGACGCTTGGATCTCGGTGAGCCTTGAATGACCGTTTGGTTCTCTGTGAGCCTTGAATGACCTGGATCTCTGTGAGCCTTGAATGACCGCTTGGATCTCTGTGAGCCTTGAATGACCGCTGGATCCCTTGTGAGGCCTTGAATGACCGCTTGGATCTCTGTGAGCCTTGAATGACCGCTTGATCTCTGTGAGCCTGGATCTCTCTGTGAGCCTTGAATGACCGCTTGGATCTCTGTGAGCCTTGAATGACCGCTGGATCTCTGTGAGCCTTGAATGACCGCTGGATCTCTGTGAGCCTTGAATGCCCGCTTGGATCTCTGTGAGCCTTGAATGACCGCTGGATCTCTGTTAGTGGCGTAATCGCGGTAATGCGCATCACAGGCCATCGATCGGGAGAGTGGACTTGGGGGTTTGTAAGAGAGGTGAAATTCGAATGCGCAGAGGCGAGCCTGGCGTTGCTTTGGGGGTCCGTGAAAAGCAAGGCGACGGGGGGCTGCCGGCGGGGGTCATTCGATGAGCACCACGGAGCGGCCACGAAGGCAGCGAGCGCACGCGTGTGTGCTCGTAGGTGCAATCGCCGGGAGTGCGGCTCAAGTTGGGCGGGGACTGGGTGGACCTGTTCGTTGTCCTGCAGGCCGCTGTAGAGGCGGACCGCAATGCCTCTGCCCGCGAGGAGGCGGGATACTCCACCCACCTTATGAAGCTCCTTTATCCGCAGGTGAGACCCAAGCGAGAAGAGGTTGCCGCTTTCACAGCGCTATGATGGAACGCTGCTCAGCTACGCCACCGCTACATTCACGTCTGTCATCACTAGCAATTTCTTCTCAGCCATTCCATAAATGCCAAGTGCTACATGCAGGTCCCCCCCTGAACCATTCCAGTTACATCAGTCTTCACAAGTGACATGCTGCATACACACTCGGGTTCTAGACGCCGAGATGTGGGGCAAGTGACTTACAGAATGGGGCAAGATGCTATTCGTGTTTGTGAGGCGTGGCGGCCCAAAATAGAACAACTCGGGCAAGTTGTTCACCCAAAAGTGGACCGGGTGATCAGGGCTACGCGACTGTTATATATTGTGGTCGGTGCTACAGTGCGGACGGAGATTGATTGACTCCCGTTGCGCGCAGCCTCTTGAGCACCGACGCCGCGCGCATCCCCTGCTTGGAACAGATTCTGAGACTGGTGGGAACATGTGTTTGCTCCAGGCGTGTGTGCGCAATGACTTGTTGATTGGCCAACCTGCATCAGAGGTAAAGTCACGCACAAATCTACACCTGATGTAGATTTGTGGGGGTCCCGTGGTAGCCACTTTGCGCGGCTTAGCACGCTTGACCAATGGGCACCTCTTGTATCACTTTTTCGATGCAAGCGCATTCCACCAAACGTTTGTCACTGACTCCGCCAGTGACGCTTTCGATTAGTCACTTACCTTCGAGGGTATTCGTTGAAACTGCAGGAGGACTACTTTAGCAGATATGTTGAGAGGCCAGCAGAGGCAGGTATGGAACGCACGACCTCGGAGAGCCTCTCTCCAACTTGCACATCTCTGGATAAACTCGTAGATGAGCATCAGATAACTCTCTTCGTGCATCTAGCTCTCGAGCGCTGCTGCCCTTTTGCGATGGATGGAAACTGAGGGCAGCCAATGATCGATTGACGCTGCTGGAGGGCTTCAAGGTGGACGCATCAATGACGTATCTTCTGGGAAAGAGGCACTACGGTCGTGCACAGAATATCCTGCCACGTGTTCCCACTATACGGTATCTCAAGGATGCGTGCTGGATCTTGTGTATTTGTCCGATAATTTTGAGAGAGATCTACGTGTCAAAAGCCCGCATTGGGATCAATTTCATCACACCACTCCTGCCCCGCGTGGAACTGGCAAACGTCGGCCTCACCTATGGGTATTCGTTAAAGATTTGCCTGTGAATGAGAGAATGGATGAACATTTGCAGGAATTGCTCAGTGGGGAGATGAAGAGGGATCCAGTGCTACAACAACAGTATGAAACGCGCTGCTCTTCACAGCAGCCTTGAGAAAACGGAGTCATCGATGCGGCATCTATCTTCCTAAAATTGGATGGAACCAAGTTACAATCGCTAAGTTATTGAGAGAAGGGATAACGTATCAACAAAATAGATCATAGGAGAATCGTGAGTCAGCTGAGGTGGACAGGGCCTTAGAATCATCCTAACATTTACAGACAGGTAATATTTCCTGGGTTATGGGGACCATGATGGAGTTTCAAATGAGCTTCTTTTCTTAGATGGTGTTCTACATATATGGCTTCACAATTGGGATAGGGTCAGTGCTGCAATTTGATACACCACAACCTTGTCGCAAAATAAAATAGGAGAGATAGCAAAACTTCCGGAACCCTTGTTCTTCTCATGCGAAGTACTACCAGCCTCTAGTCAAGGTTGTGACACTGCCATGTTCAAAATGAGAGGAGAAAGTCCGAAAAAGATGCCGATCTCTGAAAATGAGCACGGGCTTTGCTCATAGCTCGAGGAGCGAGCATAGCGTAAGGAGCTGAGACCGCTTAGGGGAAGGCAATCGAATCAGTCTTCCATAAATGGTCTCCAAAAGAGCGATATGATCCTCGCTCGACGAATACGTCTGAGATTAACCCATCGTAACTCTCGGAAGAGGCAAATAACGAGCAATCACGAAGAACTTGCATCATAACTAGGGCGAGTTCGCCCGACCCCCACATGACGCCCACATTGGACGTGGTTTGGCGGTCGTGACGCCCGGGGTACGGCCAGTGAACAGGCTAATGACGGCACGATGCCGACCTACGTACGCCCGTCGTAGTTGGCCGATGCCCCCCATGGGCAGTGGGACCCGGGGCATTGATGGGCAGCCGCACCAGTGTCTCACCAGGGTCGACTGTGCCATGTCATTGAAATTTCTATCTTGGACGGGAGCATAATACCACGCTCGATTGCAAAAAATGAAGGGTTCAAATTTTGCGTAAGTTCAGAAAGGCCGGCTGTCAGGTGACACAGCACGATATTATTCGTTTCGCAGTTCCGCAGCGAGCGTATACGGGTGCAATATTTTACCGCTGTTAATGATAACCAGTGGATAAACAATGATGAACAGTGATTAATATCCACACGCATACGCATACGCACACGCACGCACAACAGATCACGCATACTACGTGCGTATCATATATTTGCAACAAATTAAGTGTATATCAATTCAGTCGGTCATCACATGTTTTTCTAAGCATTATTCATACTTAGCACTCATCGACTTGTCGAATTTGGGTTTCATCCCGTTGCGCCCTTTGTGCGCAAAAGGGTCTTTACCCTTTCTATCAGAAGAGGTAAAAATAAGTCAGCATATATCTACCAGTTCTACTTTGTAAAAACGACCGTCGTTTCGTAACGCTCTCGTGTGAGAACCCACGAACAACTTGCGATGCAGACGTCCATCCGCCACCCAAGTTTTAGGGGCCAACATTGCGCAAAACTCGGCCGCTTGGTCCACGAAGAAGGGCAATAATAAATCTGCCGCGGGATCAGAAGGAGCGGTTAAAATGAAATTCTGCTTAAGCAGAAGTCTGATTCTGGTAGTTTTGTTTGTAGTCGAGTAGAGCCCAGGGGTCGACGAATAGTGATCTCTCTGTTTACGGGGTCGTGAAAATGCGTGCTTCCCCCTTGATCTCGTGGGTACCCTCTAACGCGTTGACGAACTTGTTGGCCAGTTCGTCAGATGTTGGCAGGGGATCCACTATTTCTTATTATTGATTTTTGGAACATCTTTGAAACATTCCGCTAGTGTCGTAATGTTGCCGTCCGTATACTCCGTGAGAGGGCGGGCAATTTCTGATCCCTCCTTCCAATCCAAAGCGCGTGCACCGTACGATCCTCGGTGAGAATTGCGGGGTAGATGAAAGAAAGGAATCTGCTGAAATTGCAGTAGGCAGAAGTAAAATATTGCAGTGGGGAGAAAATAAATTTCTCAGTATTGTAATATTTGCCCGCGACCCCGCGACTTCGTTGCCCCCATCGATTGGCAGCGAGAATGTATCGTCAGACCGAAAATCAAATTGTTCTCGTCAGTCGATTCATCTTCGTTCACACAAACATACAACACAAATTGGATATGCCGACCATATCGAAACCGACGACATGAATTTCTAACATAGCAGGCGTACCACGTGTCCACGTCATCGACTAGGAGCTTCCGAGAGAGTGAGTCGGATTGGGAAGGATTGTCATCGCGAGTGAAAGATTGGATGAAATCCCCATTAGTAGTGCATAGTCGTCAGAGCCACGGCGTGAAACGTCATACATCAGGTTGGTCGGGGGTCCCACTGAGGGCAATTCGCACACCCTAAGAGGACCCATGGACCATGGTCGACCAGCGTCGAACGCATGTAGCCACAGCGGCATACGACGCACCGTAGTTGGGCACCAAGTATGGACATACATGACGGTCACGCGATCAGGATGGTATGCTCCTCCTTGGGTTATACAGTCCGGGCATCGTACCTGGTGCAAGGGGGTCGTACCTGGTGCCAGGTTGGGGGCACATACCTGACGCACTCGACTCATGCGCGCGCGACATGCCAAGCATCGCCTTGTCGAGTAGCCAAAAGCCAGAGCAGTATCTCAAGTCAAATGCGTAAAATCGGGTCCTGAGCGTCCCATCACGTCAGGCGTGAGAACACTCAGACAAAAGATAAATCGGTTGCAAAATGAAATTTGGTTATACGGTGCTGAATACTCACTAAAAGTGTTCGTGAAGTGGGACCATAACCTGCTGGAAACATTGCATTGGCAATGGGGAACCGCTGCCGACGGATGAACAACGGATCGTGATAAAATCGGGTACATATAATACATATCCAGTCTGGCATAATAAGGCTTGAACCGCCGAGGTGGATGCCACATGGAATATGGTAGTGACGTTCTTGTGTGCATCTTCACTATCATGAATTGCCAATGCAGCCTTGTATGCCCCATTCGCGCCGGGAATATTGCGTTGGTTGCGCGTATATCAAGTCGCAGTTCGTGTCTACTATCATATGTATGCCTCTGTGGTTATCGTGCACGCGGTAAGTGCGTTGTGGTAAGCCAGGATTTATGTTTAATTCCTGTACGAGAAGCAAGTCGTAGGGTTATTTCTAGCATCCACCCTTATGGACTACGTCATACATATGGTGTTTCGGTCCGCTCAACACCTATAAGTATGTCATTCTCATGAATGCTCACTCTCCAGGGCGGGGCAGGGTGAGGCCATTTTCCCACCCGACCCCAACGTGAAATCGTTACGTTGGTTGATACAATATGCACCCTGCTGCAAACCTCTAAGGAGGATCCAGTGATACCCCCGCCCCCATCCACCCACCCTCCGGATGAGCAATGACCATCCGCCCCGTGACACTACTATATTCACGGCTAGAATCGTGTCGTTTTCTGCACTTCGTTGTATTATGGATGGTATTTTATGAAGTGTGTATACAGTACATGCATGCATAGTGCAGGCTACATTGCATAGTGTATGATACATCACTACTACGTACGTATAGCGATAGCCGCATCATAGTCCATAGAGGGTGGTAATACAACGAATAGACGAATGGCCCAATGGATAATCAACTGCACCCTCAACGCATGGGGGGAGGTTGTCCGCGTGCGCGCGATATCGGCACCGCGCGACAACAACGCAGGAGCATAACCGACTAGAGTGTGATTAAGGCTAATGTGTGTGAATACAAGTGCCCCGCTGAAGATGCGCCACAGGCGGGTTTCTTTTGAGTTGCCATCATCAATCAAACACACGCCGTACGAGAACCTCGCCCCATGGGACTTACCCAATGAGACTTACGCGCTCTCTCAGAACGTATCGTCTAGTTTGAATTTAAGAGTCTTTCCGAACGCCCTACTTTGTGAATAATGGGTTTCGTAAACCAAAGTCCTCTTGTGGGAGCTTCCGGAACTCGTTTCGAAAGGTTCCAGATATGTAAGGCTGCGGAATTACCGGTAATTTGAAATCGGGGGTCGGTAATTACCGGTAATTACCGGGTAATACTTTTGATGGTAATACCAAAGTATTACCACCAGCACGGCGTGAGGCAACTTTTGCCCTGAGCATGCGATCTTCGTTCTGTAAAGTCCTATGGGCTTCCTTTTGATTATAGAGCATGTTAAGTACTTATTATATTGTCTACGAAGCCATACATGTGCGCAACCGGCGCAATTAAAATGCAGTAAGATCCATGGTAATCGACGGTAATTTAGGAAATTACCATGGTAATTACCAATTACCGCGGTAATTACCGTGGTAATTACCAATTACCGCGGTAATTACCGTGGTAATCCTTAAGTACGGTGGGTAAAACAGTTTTGGGGGTCGGTAAACGCGGTAAGATCCATGGTAATCGACGGTAATTTAGGAAATTACCATGGTAATTACCAATTACCGCGGTAATTACCGTGGTAATCCTTAAGTATGGTGGGTAAAACAGTTTTGGGGGTCGGTAATTACTGGTAATTACCTGGTAATACTCTTACCAGTAATTACCAAAAAAAATTACTCCGCAGCCTTACAGATATGTGTGCATAGTGTCAACAACAAATCGGATTCGAGTGGTGCGTAGTGCTGCACGATATATCAAAGGAATTGATTACGCCGATGAGATAGAACTGATCGGGAATGAATGTCAGAACCCGGCGATCATTTCCGAAGCAAAATAATGTTCCCTACGCTGGTCTCGCAGAGTTCAGGAAATTGTTTGATTTGGAAGCTAACGTGACGAAACTGCTGCAATAATTTTGAGCTACGAAACTGGTTCTGAAAGTGGAACCTTCCGAAACCTGCAGTCAAAGTTATTGAGCTACTGGCACATATGCTGAAAACCAACACCACCGCCGAGGTGCTCGCTTGTACTTTTCGTAAACGCATGAGAATGAAGTGTACGCGTCTGCTGCGCACGACTCGCGAAGGATACTGCTAATCGGTCATCTGCCCGGAAGCGGCTCCGACTTCGGGTTCGTAATTTTCAGTGACACGGGGCGGATGGTGGTGAGTGTTCCCTATAACGAAATCCAGACTGTGGGTAACTGTGAGCCAGACGACGACCCTCTCCGGATTGATACGCATGTATATGTGCAGTACAAGGCTGGCGTCATCAACGATACCCTGAGATGCACTACTGCAACCTCATTTAGGCCAACCCCATATCACGGAATGTCTGCACAGTATCAGCAACGAAGTCAATAATGCCATCAGTGATAGAGACCTGATAGCGTCTGGCGACTGTGTGCGGAAGGCATAACGTAACAGCTGCAGCATTTGTCGTCGTCAAGAATCCCCGCAGCCGATTCCATCACGCCTTATACGTTTGCCCACTTGTACAAACCATAGGTACGTCGCATAGTCGTGCACTGGCATCATATGGAGCTGGGTGATGAGAAACTCTACACACATTTGGACTTCCTCTCCAGCCCACCGTACGTTGTTATAGTGCAGTTCCGAACAAGATCCGTGTTAGCATCATGGTCGCGCACATATGATGATGCCGGATGAACCCGGCGCCCAGCTACCGCTCACGGGCACCATCCTTAGCGACCTGGATCATCTGGTGCATCCGCGTCTGCATATCTGATATCTCGCATCAGAGAAATTGCTTATTCAAGTGTTCAAATGTCTGTACTATCCACTTTCCCTATTCTGACGCCTTCCCAACGGGGGGGGGGCGGGGATTTAGAATGCATCAAACACCACGAAACTAATTATTAAAGAATTGTGGATGACACATGAATTCTGGTAGTGACATATTACAGTCGTGCTAAGATTATATAAGACACGACGTAATCAGCCTCAGGAACACGACGTCGTCAAATCGGAGTATCGTACCGATCGTAGTGCAAAACATCTCGATCTCCGATTCGGTGGTGACATATTCGGCATCTCAGAATTGCCGATTGAAACCCGATTACTGGATGGACATTTGATTTGCACCTTCCTTAGTAGGTAAAGGCATGCAGTCTCGTAACATACATACTCGTTGAATTTCAATGGCCGTTTAGAGTAAGCTTGAGTTGTGAGATTTAGCCGTAACAGACAACACGTAGATACTTCGAATTATGGCTAGCATAGTAATGCTAGCCATAGTATATCCGTTGTTCTTTTTGCATCCTCAACCGATTTCGTCCGCTCTTGCCGCGAACCTTCTCAAAGGATTTTCCCAACAAAAGTGAGGAGGGAACGCCACAAATGATTATTTATTGTCATCATTGATGCCGACGGATGGTGAGATGTCGCGATGCAACGCAAATGTGTCGGTCGTCCGAGCGATCATTATTATTCTCGGGTATCGTTGAAAAGGTCTTTGAATTGTATCACATGCAATTCATAAACACGGTTCGCTTAGACCACTGCGGAAGATATTCACGTTTGATTCATGATGAAGTCAAGGGATTCTAATGCATGACTCTTATACGTCAAATGTGAAATCGGAGGGGGAGGGGGGTATCGTGTATCTACTGCCACGTTAAGAACATTTCATATTGGAATATCACAACGAGTGGGCTCAACACGACTGTCCTACATTCTTCTGGTTTTTTACCCCAATGATCGTACCGCGATATATCCCTACAAATTTAGGAATCGTAGGTAGGGCCATGTTTGCCTTGTATCTACCTTGTGTCTGGATGGCCAAAAACCACGACCAGACATGGCCATGTTTAGTCAGTTTTTCAGCGGCGCAACACAACCCAAGTAAGGCCATGTTTGGTCGTGGTTTTTGGCCTTACTTACCCCTTACTTACCTTGTACCTACCCAATGTCTAACGCACCATACGTACGCACGTGAATGCATGAATCACTTAGACATTGGGTAGATACAAGGTAAGTATGGCCATGTTTATACATAAACAAGGTAAGTAGGGCCCTACCTATCATGTATCTGTACTCAAGTACAAGGTAAGTATGGCCATGTTTATACATAAACAAGGGTAAGTAGGGCCCTACCTATCATGTATCTATATCCAAGTACAAGGTAAGTATGGCCATGTTTATACATAAACAAGGGTAAGTTTGGCCTTACCTATCATGTGTTTATTCTCAAGTAATGATCAAACATGGCCATGTTTATACATAAACAAGGGTAAGTATGGCCTTACCTATCATGTGTTTATTCTCAAGTACTGATCAAACATGGCCATGTATATATCTACCGCATATCGAATACGATGTAAACATGGCCATATCTACCTAGATATTCGGTCTTTCAACGAATAACAAACACATATTAATGATATGCTTTAACACACACATATTGGATATGCTATGTATGCGTTGCATACTAAGTTTCAATATGTTGCATGCACAACATATTGAAACTTAGTATGCATACCGCAAGTTGGGATGCACTATACTTCCTAGTTGATGCTTTCGTGCTTTGAAAAGTATGCATGTGATATGTGAAAATGCGACAAGGCAATAGCAATTGCTATAATTCGAAACTATTTTTTACTCGCTACGTAACTACATGCTCAATACGATAGGACACACGAATGCAAACAAGCATGGGTTCTAACGCACAAATGAATACATTATGCAATACAGTTAATACAAACCAATATCGCGTAAGTACTATATTTTCTAATCTACTCCCTAAATATTCACTACATTACTATTTCAAATCCTACTTGAAAACTATTTCGTAAAATACAAACAATAAGCCTATCTACAATCTACAACGCGAGTGTTGGCGTCGTTGATGAGCACGTGCCTTGCTCCTCATAAATTTTCAGCCATCCTATATCAAAGGACAAGGAACCAATCGTTAGTAAATCTGGAAAAAAAAACAAGCACGCAAACGAAAACAATTCAAAGACAAGGGGTCAAAGGAGAATAGAAGTCGAAGGCGATGGAGTCGTTCGTGGGTTGAATCGCGTTTTCGCCGGTCCAACTCACGAGTCAATCTGAAAAATAGCGCCAACGAAAAAGAGGTTAGTAACGAGGGAAAAAAGGGGGGAAAATAAGAAGAAAGTTAAGGAGAGTGAAAGTTTAGAGGGGGTGAGTTGGATTCGAACCAACCAAATCTAGTCCAAAGGACTAGCGGGAAAAATCTCCCGTTCACCCCATGTAAACGTTCAATACGCGCAGATCTAACTACATCTGCGCGTAAAAAACACTACGGCACTAGTACTTGCACGCAGGAGAAAATATGAAAAAGCAAGAATGAATTCAGAAGCAACGCATGGAAACAAAAGCAAAAGCGCAAGCAGAATTTTGTACAGTGCAGACAGGCACTGCACTGTACAGATGGTCAACGAGAAGAGGAGGAATTTCGAACTCCAACGTTTACAAGTACCGTGACTGACAACTCGAACTGTGCACTGTACAAGTATGGTGACATGACATGACGTCTACGGTGACACGCGGTCACCTCTGCCATCGGCTATCGCAATGTCGCATGTCAACGTGCTATCAGATATCGAGCTATCGATGCCGTGTCTCTCACCCGATCGCGCGACGTTGTCTTTTGTGTCATCACTCGAGTAATGTGTAATCGCCTGGCATCTTCTGGGATAAACTGAAGACTCTCGATTTTCGAACGCCGCGATCTGAACGGTCTGAACCTGTCCGCGAACGGTCGGCGATCTGAACCTGCGCGAGTGGCGATTCCGGGTCATGGGACCCATGTTTTTTCTGTTGCGCTTTCTTTTGTGCATATTTTTTTCAAGGGTTTCCCACTTCTGGACCATTCCTGAATGGCCCATAGAATATTTGAGCAAGCCGTTTTCACCATCGTATTTTGCGAGCAAGCCCCTTTCTTTTGAGCTCAACTTGTTTTTTCATGAAAATGACCGATTTTTGTCCACGCTTGCCCCTGCACCCTAAGGTATGGTCTAGACATGACCATGTTTGGGTCGTTTCCCCATTGGGTTTTGCATTTGGGGCATTGATTTGGGCTATGTGCGCCGCTGAAGATGTCTACCTTGTGTTCGCGTGAATGCTGTTCGAACCGGGCCATACCAGGGCAATTCTACTCAGGTACAAGGTAAACATCTTCAGCGGCGCAACACAAGGTGGTTTACCTTGTTTTACTGCCAACATTGGCAAAAAATGGCCAAGTTTGCCACGTGTTTTTGGACATTGATCAAACATGGTCCGTTTTATGTACGTCTTGGCCCAATGTTGGCAGTAAAACAAGGTTAAAATGGCCATACCCACGTGTAGACATGACCGAATATGGCCATGTTCGGACAGGTTCGATGATGGGTAGGGCAATGTTCACCCTGTTGCATCGCAGGTCCCGCAGAGTTTCAAAAGAGAACGGATGCCGAGATACGGCACCACGCGGCGAAGCACCAAACGCTTAAGGAAAGCGGACACTTCAGGATGAAGGATCTCGAGACGATGACGAAAGCTACCGGTATAAAATTTCCTTCGGAATTCTCACGCTTGCCGTATTGGGATGAGGCCAAGGACTACCTCATCGACTTGATGCACTTGATCAAGAATCTTGGAGAGCACGTCCTTGACGCCGTGATGGGAACTGACTTTGACAAGAAAACGCGAACGTGGGCGAAATCTCAAGGCATTAAACCCACATGGTGGGCAACTGGTATTTTCCCCTTTCCATAGGCCTGACCCGACGTGAACCCATCCAGCGAAACCTATGTAAACATGGCTGTGTCCAGCCGTTTTGGCTTATGAACATGCTTGAACATGGCCATACCTAGGCAGTTCTGTCCGGTTTGTTCAAAAGTTTAGCATCCATACGTGAATTATGGTCGGGTCCGACACTTGAGCAGATGCGAATGGCAACTACACCAAAAGGACATCCCCTTGGCAGATTGTCGACGTGCGCACCGCTACGGGAAGGTGCTTGAAGAGAGCCGAGGAATTCGCGAGAGAGGAAGTTGGCTTTCCACGGGAATGGGGAGCGGGTCAATGGAAATTGTTGAAACTGTCTTCAGACGGAAACGCAAAGAAGCTAAAAGCCCACGAATATTTGGTGATGTTCAGAAATGGACTTTTCGCGATCCTCGCGGCATGGCCAAGGGACGATGACTCACCCAATGCACTCGCACGTTTGGTGGGGCAACTTTCAACGATAGTCCGGGAAATCACGGCCCACGAGATCGATCTGGAGGTGCGGTTCTCTGGTACCTTGCTCTCATGTTCCCTGTCGCGTCACCAAGAATTTACATTTTGTGTGAAGGCTGAATGCACATGGCGATGCCCACCTAGTTTACAGAGTGAACATGGTCATACTTGACCATTATCCCTTAGGAACATGGTTAGACATGGCCGTACTTGTCCATGATCCTCTAGGAACATGGTTGGACATGGCCCTACCTACCTATTGTTGATGGCGAACATGGAGATTCAGGAGCTGCCGACACTTGACAAGTACATTAGAGAGTGGCTCGTCACCATGGAGAGCTCGCGACATGGGACGAGCCCTCACTGGTGGGTCCTCAACACACATCTATTGTGTCACGTGGTAGACCAACTTCGAGACCTCGGGCCGGTTCGCGAGTATTGGATGTTCGTATTCGAGTCCTTAAATGGCAAAATCGGGAGGTGGGTGAAGAACAATGCCTTCCCGGTGCAGAGCATCATGAACGGAATCGGGCGGCAGAAGACCATTCAGTATGTACGAGGGTTACTTATGGCACTTCGCAACGAAGTTCCACGGCCACTTGTCGTCCCCGCTCTTGTACGGGACCGCGTTGTTGTGGCCGATAAAGGGAAGAAGCACACATTGACCGAAGGCGAGCGAGCGTGCATCGATGTTTGGATGCGCACCAATGTGGGGCATTACCGACGGTTGCAAGACCTGCTTGATGCATATCATGAGGAGTTACGAACAAGGTAAGGCCTCATCTAATCAATGCCTGAATGAAACACTAAGTAAACATGGCCATGTTCGTGCATGATTTCCATCCACGTTTCCACAAACTAATCACTCAGGTGATTCGCAGGGTCAAGAGAGGCGGTCGTGGCTTGAAGAAAGGACTGCAAAGGAGGATGACATGCCGTCTAGCCGCCGACGAAGATCCGACTCCTTGGCTCGGACGACCATTCACTCCCGACGAAATCGAGTTGTTGCGTGGTTGCCCCACAAAGTGCCGCAGGTTTAACAAGGTACAAGTGGGTAACATGCGATTCCGCATCGCTGCTGTGGACAAGAAGTTCAAAACTGTCCAGTGTTATTTCCGCTCTTTTTTCATCGAACGCGTGCGTGGAACAAGTGAAGAGGAAGAGACTGATAGGTGCGTGCCTTTCTGCTTATGATTAATGAGTAAAGATGGCCATGTTCTAGCCCTACCTAGTAATGTATTGTGTAAACAGGGCCATGTCCACCTAGTTTCTTTAGATACCCTGGGTAAACATGCCCATGTTCAGACGATTCCTGTAGTTTTTGCAAACTAATTCCTCAATTATACATGCGTGCCAGGCTCGCCCGTCTTGAAGACGTCTATGCCATCAAGCTTGGTGGGGTCGAGTACATATTTGTCAAGGCGGCTTGGCTGCAGAAGCCGACAAAAGCGAAGATCGCCATGTATAACCGGATGAACTCCATAGTTGGCCCGGACAGCGTCACTGGCTGTTTCTTTTGCGATGACCCCGAGAACCCTGACACCGTCTTCGATACCGGAGAGCCATTCATGCTCGCAGATCAGATCGCGTCGCAAGTAGTAATTGTGAAGCATCCTTGCATGCAAACTGCGGTGGTTCTTGACCCTCGAGCAGATTTCTTCGAGCAGAATGTCCAGGATGAAAATCCTAGCGAGGACGAGCTTGCTTAGTACTTAGGCCTGCAGTACGACATGGCATTTGTGTAGTGTAAATAGATAGCATCAGTTTGTGTATATACATAAACAAGGGTAAGTATGGCCCTACCTATCATGTATCTATACCCAAGTACAGGGTAAGTATGGCCATGTTTATACATAAACAAGGGTAAGTAGGGCCCTACCTATCATGTATCTATACTCAAGCACTAGTCAGGTAAGGCCATGTTTATACATAAACAAGGGTATGTAGGGCCCTACCTATCATGTATCTATACTCAAGTACAAGGTAAATATGGCCATGTCTATACATAAACAAGGGTAAGTAGGGCCTTAATTTAGTAAGGACTATTTTACTCATTTAGTAAGGACTAAATAAGCGTAATAGCCCAAATAAAACACATTCCAAAAATATTTTTTTCCAATGTTTTCAAGTACAGCCCAGGTACAGCCCAGGTACAGCCCAGGTACAGGGTAGGTATTGCCCCCTACTTACCCCTTACCTACCCAATGCCCATACTGACCTAACTTTGAGGTGCTGTAACAGGAAGCGTAAAATGTTTTTTCAGTTAAATCTTTGGAGACTGTCCATAGCAAGGACTAAATAAGCGTAATAGCCCAAAAAAAAACAGATTCCAAAAATATTTTTTTCCAATGTTTTCAAGTACAGCCCAGGTACAGCCCAGGTACAGGGTAGGTATTGCCCCCTACTTACCCCTTACCTACCCAATGCCCATACTGACCTAACTTTGAGGTGCTGTAACAGGAAGTGTAAAATGTTTTTTCAGTTAAATCTTTGGAGACTGTCCATAGTAAGGACTAAATAAGCGTAATAGCCCAAAAAAAACAGATTCCAAAAATATTTTTTTCCAATGTTTTCAAGTACAGCCCAGGTACAGCCCCAAGTACAGGGCAGGTACCGAGTAGCACAACTTTGAGGCCTCAAAAAGTGAGGTTACCAAAGCCATTCCACCCAAAACTTCGCTCCATATGTCTTACATCGACCCAAACCATCGATATCAACAATAAAAAACAAACTATCGGAAACTTCATTTCACCCGATTTTGGTTGGTTTTGCCATTTTACTGCCGACATTGCCCAAGTAGGGCCCTACTTGGCTCGAAACACAAGGTAAACACAAGGTTCTAAATTTGTAGGGTATGTGACGTGGACTTGGCGCGTGTACAATATAAGCGCAGTCTTATTCGGGAACCTTCCTGATGGTTTGGGCATAACTCTTTCATCCAATCGGCAGTTCCAAAATACGGCGAAATAAATGAATACTACAAGTCCAAATAAAGACATTGCCACTTCAAAAGGTGCTCGTCACGATTTTGCGATTTGATAATTGTTTACCACTTTTTGAAAGGGAATCTGACGAGATAGGATAGATGGACGGAAAGTCAGACGGCCGGCCGGGCGGCCGGGGCGGCCGCATCCCGCCCGCCCGCCCGCCCGGCCCACTTTTAGACGGAACTAAATCGACGCAGGATTAGGGTCGTCATACTTAAGCCCACAGGAGATGGAGAATGACATTGACACGGAGGCAGCTCAGAGGCGCACTGCAGACCGCCCTCCCCGAACTGTCTCCTTCGCAAACCCACCTCCTCGTTCCCCCTTCTTCAGGCTCACCCCCTCCTCGAACCGCCCAGCGCTCGCCATGCTGGAGAACGGGCCCACTACTGCCGCTGCCGCGGCGGTCACCCCGTTGCCACCACCACCTGGTCTTTCCTGCCCTGACGCACCGAGGGTTCGCCGGTGTTTCGCCTACGGCTCCGCGGAGCACATCGTCCGCAACTGCACGGACGAGGCCAAGTTGAAGGAGTGGAGAGCCAACGCCCCTGCCCGGCTGGCAAACTCTCCTGGATTCGTGGCCGCTGTCGTCTGGGCCATCGAACAGCAGGAGGACCTCTCCCGGGTGGACGGCGTTCCAGAGGAGTTCTCCGAGGAGGTTTTGGCGCTCGCAAGCTGTGAGGACGAGCAGAGCTACCAGACCCTGGCGGCACTCGCTGGCATCGAACTTGTGGAGGGCGACGGCCTCCCCCCAGTTGAGGATGACGAATGACTGGCCGGCGACCAGTCCCCGACCCTGCCCTTCGGGGAAGTGAGGTCACACTCTGGCGACCAGACCCTCTCCACCCAGGAGAAGCGGTCAGAACCAGAAGAACCCCAGTCCCTGACCCTGCCCTTCGGGGAAGTGAGGTCACACCCTGGTGATCAGACCCTCTCCGCCCTGGAGAAGCGGTCAGAACCAGTAGAACCCCGACGCGCACGAGGACGCAGAGATCCTTGGGGCCATCGACCTCATCCCAAGAGCGTGGCCTTCACCTCTGGAACACGCTTGCGACACACCTACCGCTCAGCTGGTGCCCCGCCACTACCGAGGGATGACCTGACCAGTCACCCCCTTGCAGAAAGTGGCCCTTTCGACGAACCGTCTCTACCTCTCGATGATGGCCCTGCTTACACACAGGCAAGGATCGAGGGTCGAAGGGGCCGGCGAGTCCCCCGACACAGGCCCCCCATCATGGGTGGCAACCTTGGGGGGCCCCGTGATCTTCGCCCCCAGCCGCGTGCTGTTCTGCCACTACCCAATTACCAGTCCAATCTCGCGGACCCGCGGAAGAGGCTAACTGCGTGGCATTGGAAGAGGGAACTGTACTCCCTCCCCCTTGAGGTCGCCATGCAAAGGGTTCGCAGAGCTCTGCGTAAATCTCCAGAAGCTGCTAAAGCCCTGGTGGACAAGATGTGGGAGCGCACCCGCAGCCGCATACGCTCTGGGAGCCGATCGCCAGAGGAGCACGTGAACCGCGCCAACCAGCTGGCGGAGAGAACACGCATCGCCCGCGAACCTCAAGATCGCAGAGAGGGTCATCAGCGCATGACATTGTGGCACCTCCTCTCGCTGTCTCGCACGACGGCCGCCAACAAGCCCTCGAGCCCTCGAGCGTCAGCTCATCTGACCTCTACGCAGCCTGGAGGGAGTTGTCGCCCGCCGAGCAGCTGGAGGCGATCGCCACCTCGAGTCCGGACTCTTCCCCCGGCAACAGACTGTGGGAAAAGGAGGGTGTGCGGAGAGCAGCAGCGAGGTCTTCGGCATCTCTCTGCACCCTGGACACTGAAGTGGGCACGATACCCGGGACAGCAGGGGACGTGGGCCTGCCTGGCGCCTGGTACAGTCTGCACGCGGTGCACCAGTACAATATGAGGAAGCTGGGCCCCAGCCCTTTAGGAGCATCCCCTCCCTCGCCCCCGCTGGTCGAACCCACACCGGAGATGGCCTCTTCGTCCCACGCCGCTGACGCGCCGACTACCCCGGGAGGAAACCTTGAAGATCCACCCGACTGCGCTCAATCTTCGCCCGAAGTGGCAGAGGAGACCTCTACCTCCGGTTCGCTCTGCTTCACCCAGCAGATGACCACCGTCAGGACGCACGAAGCAGAGGATGCGCTGCCCCGTCTGGACAGCCACCCCATCGCTGAAGACCCCGAGGCGATAGAAGAGGAGTCCTCGGTCGATTCGCTCCGCTACACCCAGCAGATGGCGGTAGCTGGGACCCATGAGGCGAGGGCTGAAGGGAACCACCGGAGCTCCCACCAACTCGCCCTCGATCCCTCCACCAGCAGCCCCCAGCAGAATGACGAGGACCCCTCAGCCACAGCGAGACCCCCCACACCAGTCTCACCAACAGCGCCACTACCCATGTGAGCCCCACAGTGAGCGGTACTACCCACGTGAGCCCCACAGCAAGTGGCACAACCCATGTGAGCCCTACAGTGAGCACTACCCACGTGGGCCCTACCACCAGCGGCACCACTCATGTGAGCCCCACTGCCAGCGATACCACTCATGTGAGCCCCACCGCCAGCGATACCACTCATGTCAGCCCCACCCCGAACGAATGCATTTCAACGGGCGCCCTGCTGACAGCGAGCGCAGACAATCTCATCAGCCACCCGACCGAAGACATCGACTTGCTGGATGAGGAGTTCTACGCCGCGTGTAGGCAAACGGCGAAGGAGTGTCGCGACGCCTCGGACAACCTTCTCCCCAACCTCAAGTGCAAAAGCATACGCACGGATGGGGGAGTTCAGTGGAAGACCGACATTGAGGGGACTCTCGCAGCGGCGCATGATGAAGAGGGACCGCTGCTACTGGTGTTCTATGCGACCCTCAGAGGGCACACGGTCAAGGTGCTGATTGACTCGGGAGCTTCTGACAACTTCATCTCGGAGCAGAGTGCTAAACGATGCGGCCTTACGACACGGGCTGGCTCCGAGATGCGAGTCACCTTAGCGGATGGATCTGTAAAAAAGATCACAGGCGCCACCGCGTACGCCAAGTTTAACACGCACACCACCACGGACACCTACACGGAGAATGCCCTTGCCCTTCGAATTCTACCTCTGGGCATACAAGTGGACGTTATCCTCGGCGGAAGGTGGCTGCGCAGTCACCCCCCCGTAACCCTGGTTTATGAGGGAAACGGTTCTGTGTCCTCCCTCAGGAAGTCCCGCGGCGGCAAGATTGGAGATCGCGTCATCATCACAGGTTGCTCTCCTGGGTAGGCACCTGGAGACAAGTCTCCAAAAGGCACTGCTTGTGCGGGATTGGTGGACGAAGTGTTCCTGACCCCCGCCCAGCTGATGATGTACTTGGTGTACGCGGAGACGCAAAAGATGCGTGGCAACGATGACCCGGGGATACAACCCGCCTGGCTCATGATGACCGAGAAATCCCAAGGCGATAAGACCTTTGCCTTCGCAGCGACGGCTGTCGACACTGAGGACGCCAAACCTGCTGCGGACACTGAAGACGCAGAAGTGGACCCCGAGTGGACCCTCAAGTTCCAAGACTTCTGGGGTTCGGAGTACGAGAAGGAGATGGCGACTGCCCTGCCGAACATCGATGGTCTTAGGCACGATCCTCAAGACGAGACCAACATTAACCTGGACCCTGAACTGAGCAAGAAGGGGCCGCCCTGCCAGCGCATCTACAAAAAGTCCGCTGAGGAACTCCGTCAACTTCGAGAGCGCGTCGAGACCTTGATGTCCAAGGCTGGGCTATATCCGACCCTCGTCCAGCCCATACGCAGCTCCCTGCCTGATGGTCCCCAAGCCAGGGAACCCCAAGGAGCTGCGACTGGTGATCGATTACCGGCTCCTCAATCGCCAGACAGTGAAGGACACGTACCCCTTCCGGACATCCAGATGATGTTCGACGAGATGCAGGGTGCTAAATTCTTCTCCTCATCCGGCGCGGTGGATGGCTTCTGGCAGGTCCCGATGGCCCCAGGAGATGTTGAGAAGACTGCCTTCACCACCCAGATGGGATCATATGAGTGGTTGGTCATGCCACAACAAGGGCTGCAAAACTCGCCGTCTCAGTACCAGCGACGGATGCAGCGAGCTCTGGGTCATCTTCCTTTTGTCCGTATCTTCATTGACGACGTGGTCGTTTTCAGCAACACCGCCGCTGAGCACTACGAGCACGTCAAGCAGCTGCTCCTGACGTGCAGGGAGAAGGGCGTCTTCCTGAAGAGGTCCAAGTGTCAACTGCTGAAGAAATCCCTGCGCTTCCTTGGTCACTGCATCTCTGCGGATGGCTGCAGACCCCAACATGACAAGGTGGCTGCAGTGAGGGACTGGCCCGAGCTGGAGACAGTCACCCACGTCAGACAGTTCCTGGGCCTGGCGGGGTACTACCGTAGATTCATCCACTGCTTCTCCGAGATCGCTCAACCCCTCACCCGGCTGACCAAGTCGGACGTACCCTGGGAGTGGGGTCCCATGCAGCAGTGGGCCTTCGAGGAGCTGAAGAAGGCCCTCACCTCAGCACCAGTACTCGCCTTACCCAACATTAAGGGTGCTGCAGACGGTACAGCACCTTTCGTGGTGCAGACGGATGCCAGCGGCATCGCCCTTGGGGGAGTACTGATGCAAGACAATGGAGATGGTCTTGGCCTGCGCGTGATAGCGTACGAGAGCCGCCAGTTCTCAGCCGCCGAGCAGAACTACCACACCGGCGAGCGAGAACTAGGTGCCCTCCACCACTGTACCACCGTTACCTGGCGGCATTACCTCATTTTTACCAACTTCCGCATCCAAGGCGATCACCGCCCCCTTGAGTGGCTGATGGAACCTGGTAGAGAGCTCAGCCGCAGGCAGGCACGCTGGTACATGGATCTGGTAGAGGTGGGAGTCCCGCGCATGGAGTACATCAAGGGGGCACTACTGCTGGTACCAGACGCCTTGTCCAGAAGACCTGACTTCAAAGACAAGGACGTTCGCGAAGGTTTGAAGGAAGCAGGAGTGATTGACCCCACCTCGGACCTGCCGAAAGACCCACTGGCGACACTGGAGTCTGAATGCTTCTCCAGCGCGCCACCCGCAGCTCATCTCCACTGGGCCCAGACGGTTGACTGCTGGCTTTCAGCAGTGGAGACCTCTCCGTGGCGGAGCAAGCCATGGGTCTGGGGGAGACCATCGCCCTCGTCAACCCGAAGCTCTATAGAGGGGCGAAGGGAGATGACCTCGACTTCGACATACCTGACTGGCCTGAAGCCAAAGGCGTGAAGCCGACAGAAACCCCACGCGAACCCCCTGACCGAGCTTCACCTCGGATAAGGATAACGAGAAGCATGCCACGGGCTGGAAAGGCTTCTACGACCCCAGCACCCCCACAGTCGGTGCCACTGAAGACGCGAACGCCTGCACCACGGGCTGATGCATCGACGGCGCCCATTGAAAAGACACCAGCGAGCTCGCCACCCCCAGAGAAGGTGCCCCAGCAGTCAGCACCACCCTCGACCCTTCCCCCACGAAAGCGACAAGATCGCCACCCGGAGGACCCGCAGAATTGGCGCGTTCGCGCAGAGTACTCCTCGAAATACATCGAGAAGTTCGGGCCCTTCGACGTGGACGCCTGCTGCGACTTCGGCGGCCACAACAGACAAGCGGATCGATTCTGGACTGACTGCCTCTCTGAGAAATGGAGGGGTCTTCGGGTTTGGTGTAACCCTCCATACAACTCCAGCCACATTACTGTGGAG
>LGRX02024833.1:3776-27310 GCA_001247695.2 Cymbomonas tetramitiformis | reverse complement strand
GGCGATTAATCCGGCTAGTATGATATTAAAGGGCTTACAAAATTAGGTTTGGTCATATTCTCGAGGGTTGACAACATACGCACCAACCCGAGCTTGTGCCAGGAGGCACGACGTACCTGCTGAGACACCCATAGTAGGGGGGTCTGATTTCGATGAGAATAAGAGTATCGAACTATTAGGGAAATTAGTGAGTGGATGTGACATTGCCTGAGCGAACAGTTGGGGAAAATAATATGTGAGCTCAGAGGAGAGAATAAAGAGAGGTAACAGAGTTGGTCTCTTGGACTTGGACAGCAAATGATATAACTCTTGCTGTCTGGGTTTATGTTAAATAGTATATCTGAATATATGATATGATTCCTCAAGATAATAGAGGATAATAGTTTACTCTTGGGAATTCCCCTGGGACAATTTGGTATCTTAGGCGTGTGAGCGTCTTTTTAGCTCGCTCTCGCTCGCTTTGCGTGCTTACATGCGCACTTTGGACCTGTGGCGAACTGCTTTCAGCTTCCGTTGCGACGTTCTGATATGTTTTTGGTGTGCATTCCGGTTGTTCTGGCGGCTTGACGGGTTAGCGTCCTAGAGGCGGGACCGTTTTTGTCGTTGGTTATACCGGTTTCACTCGTTTTTGGCCTATTTTGGCTCACTTCCGTGTGCATCCTGATAAGTGAACTCTACGGCACATATTGGGGGGGAGGTATGATGGCTTACAACAACTTTTGTGCGATTTTTATGAGTTATTTACAATTGTTTTAGTCTTCATCAACTCATAGTATGGCCTCAAACAGCTTATTTCTTCAAAATATGTGCGGATTCACCCCCTTTTTAGAGCTTAAAAAGAGTTGATGCACCTCCTCAACTTCGATAACTGGGCTTCTGGATGGTTGTGAGAAGTTATTTTACTTATTTTGGATATATTTTACCAAACTTTACCAGTCCTCATCAATTCTTGGAGCTTTGAGACCTTTTTGAGCCTTTTTGGGAGCTGCATTCACTCCTTTTTGGTCCATCAACCCTGAGTTTTAAGAGTGGATCAAGCTTCTAGACTTCAATATGGAACTTTTGAACGATATTATTATTTTATTCTACTCAGTATGGATATTGTTTACCGTTCTCAACAGTTCTTGAAGGTCTACAGCCCTTTGGTGCCCTTTTTGGCTGATGCATGCACCTTTTTCAGCCCCAAAATAGCCCTTTTTGACTGAAAATGGACTTTTCAGACTGCCAAATACTTATTCTGGACAGTACACACGGTTTATCTTTCATATATGGACCTTACTGAAAAGTTTTTATCAGTGTATGGAGTTATGGGACCTTCTGGGAGCTATTTGGATACTTTTGGCTGCAGCATGCACTCTCCATCCACACCTAGCACTTGAAAACTGTGTCGCGGAGCCCTAGCGAATTTTCTAGAAATGGACAGAAGTGAAGTAAGGACTACGTTGACAACATAAAAAGTACTTCTTCAACTCTGTTTTCACTCCCAATAGTGTTACAAGCAACCTCAGCAGCTGGCAGCAAGTGTGCTTTCGACTGCTGAACATACATCCACTTCCAGCCCCCTTAACACTGTGGGCTATTTTTAGTAACCTACCAGCATATGGCCATACCCTTTGGTATTGGTGACACGTACAGACGACAGTGGTGGAAGCAGGGCTTTGACAAGTGGGTCTACCCTCCTGGACCTCTTCAGCAACCTGGTATTCCATTTGGCGGCTTCCCTCCTTCACCTTCAGTGTCCCCCACTACGGCGGACGACGAAGAGGACCCGTTCACACTTCCTGAAGGTTTCCAGCCCCTACTGTTACCTCAACCTCCACAACAGAACTAGCCTGCCTATTTCCAGATATGCAGCCGCCCTACGACCCATACGCCGTACCCCCGTCTCCATTCACCTTTCCACCCTCACTTGCTGCTGGCTCCTTTCCACCCTCCACCACCGGACCTGCAGCACTCATGGCCCCAGGACAGCCCAGTCCCCTGCCATATCAACCACCTCAGGTCCCCCTCGCAGACCCCCGCCTTACTCCACTCAGCCCTTACCCACAGCCACATCCCTCAGGAACCGTCCCGGTGTACCACACCCCAGCAGCAGTTCCTGGACCGGTCCCCGCTGTGCCATGGACCTGGTCTGGGGGTTTCCCCTTCGAGGGGGTTCCCTCCCCTTACGCCCCTGCACTTCACTCCCCGGCTCAGACGCTGCCAGGGACTGCTAGGAGTGCTGAGGAGGCGGCACGCTGGCTGGCGTATCGTCGGCAGGAAGAGGCGGCGGTGCTGGCTGCGTCAGGCTTGCAGGTGGGAGCTCAGGCCACCTATGGTGCTGGAGGGGTGCTCGCAGAGCGCCCCGGCACGGGCTACCCAGCAGGGGCCTTTCGTACCACTGGAGGGGTGCACGCAGAGCACCCCGGTGAGGGCTTCCCTGCAGGGGCCCACGCGACGAACGCTGGAGGGGTACAGGAGGATGAGCCGGAAGAGGAGCCTGTCGCAGACAATCCCTGCCCTCACGATGAGTACCTGAGAGCAGGGGGCTACAGTGACGTAGACCCCGACAACCCATTTGGCCGTAGTGCTGGCGAGGAGTCTGCGTATGAGTACGAGGCGGACCCCAACGACTACGACGAGTATCTGCGGGCGGGGGGCCACAGTGACGTGGACCCCAACGATCCGTACGGGGAAGGGCAGCGCTGGGACGAGGTAGATGACGACGAGGAGGAGCAGGAGGAGCTGGTCGTCTCCATCACTGCGTCAGCCTCAGCGCAGCGCGTTGTCACTGTTGGCGTGGACGAGACGTCCGCAGCACCGCCACAACCGCCTGAAGTGTTCGTCTCGAACGACGCAGGGCGTCGGCGGTCTCGTCGTTCGTCGGGACCGGGGAGCTGGGACGAGCGCAACCTACCTTTCCGCGAGGAGTCCGACTCCAATTCTGGCGGGGGCTCTTCGTCCGCCTCGCAGACGTCCTCGTCGAGGTCATCAAAATCCTCGAGGTCGTCTAAGTCGGGCAGGAGCGGGCAGAGTGACGGACTTAGTGACCGTGCCCGCAAGCATCGCGACGCCAAGGAGAGGAAGCGGAGGCTGCGGCGTCGAGAGCGTGACGAAGGGCGGACCCTTACCCCTGCAGCCCTAGCGGCCACCTTCAGGGAGTGCCTGAAGGAGTTCCACAACCAAGGGGGGGGCACACGGTCCGCTCCTGCAGACCCCACAGCTGAGACCGCCAGTGCAGACCCCCAGGCCGGGGTTAATTCAGTCGCTGG
This sequence comes from Cymbomonas tetramitiformis, assembly GCA_001247695.2. Taxonomy (NCBI): domain Eukaryota; kingdom Viridiplantae; phylum Chlorophyta; class Pyramimonadophyceae; order Pyramimonadales; family Pyramimonadaceae; genus Cymbomonas; species Cymbomonas tetramitiformis. The sequence continues at coordinate 24,059 of LGRX02024833.1, read as the reverse complement.
AGGGGTGCCCGCGGAGCACTCCGGCGCGGATCCTCCAACAGGGGTCATTTCAGACGCTGGAGGGGTGCACGCAGAGCACCCCGGCGCAGACCCCCCAGCGGGGATCGCTTCGGTTGATCCGCAGCTGGCGGAGGGCGGGGGGGAGATTCAACCGCAGCGAGCTGGTGTTGCCCCCCTGGCCGCGGTGGTGGCCCCCGATGTGGGGGTGCAAACTGGGCAGCCCGGCGGCAGAGGAGGAGCTGGAGTCAGCAACGAGGACGTGACCCTGCAGCAGACGGCGGGCAAGGGCAGCGCCACACGAGGGCGCGAGACCGTTGGCTCCCGCCAACTGGCCCGGCTACGAAGGCAGTCCCTGGAGACGGTGGTGGTTCTCGGGTCTGGTGAAGGAACCCCTGCTGACCACACCCCAGGCACTGACTCGGCAGCTGCCGTTCGACATGTGAACTTCCGTGAGGCGAACGGGACCCCTGATGGTCCTGGTGGAGTGACGCCTGGCGGGCCCTCAGCGGAGCTGCCTCCCCCTGCACATGACCCTGCTGTACCAGCACTTGGAGGTGGCGATGGGGGATGTGCACCACCTGGACCTCCGACAGCTGCTCCCTTGCCACCCGCGGTGCCACTCCCAATGCCCAGTGGGCCACCGCCACCTCCTCCTCCTCCTCCACCTGGTAGCACGCTTGCGTTACCAGCACCAGAGCATGATGGTGGAGGTCGTGATGGGTCACCAGGGAGACCTCCCCCTCCCCCTCCGTCTGGTCGAGGTGGGCATCGAGGGCGGGCCCTACTGGCCACACGAGATGGCCACACTCTGTGGGTACCGCAGCCTTGGGGGACACTGGATACCTCGGACTCGGAATGCCGACGGCTACGGTCAGATCGGCTGCAGATGGTGGCCTTGACCTCTTCTACAAGGCTATCCTCTTGCTGGGGGTATCACTGAGGGAGTACCTTGACATGGGGGGCACTGTGGCACAGCCGCCAGTCATGCTGATGACCCCGGAGATGGAGACGCATGCGTGGGTGGTGGACAGGGGCGTGGTGGACGCGGCCCTTCTGGCATACCGCAGTAGGCCTGCGGGCTCAGGACACCCCCGCCCGGAATGGAAGCACGTCTCCAGTACCCCTGAGTCCGAGATGCACCTCCTGGATCCCGACTGTCTTACAGCATGGGCCGAGGTGGAGCAGTCGGAGTGGTATCGGCAGCTGCAGTCACGGTCAACTCCTACGCCGACTCCAACCCCGCCTCCATCTGATGGTCGAGCCCATTTTCTAGCTCTGACGGCAGCCCCCACCTCTGTGCATCATCCGACGACCCCCGCGCCTGCGACGGCTCCGACTAATAACCTTGGTTCACGTCACCCTCGACCTCATCTTTCACCTAACGCAGCAACCTTTACCCCTGCAGCTACTTCATCGTCCACCGCGGGAGGGCCCAGCAGCCGTGACCTCATCGGCGAGCAGAAGGTGGAGGACGCGCTGCTGAAGCTCGTGAACAAGCTGCCGAAGTTCCCTGCAGAAGGGGATTTGTCCGAAGACGACAAGGTCAACCAGCTGGAGGCCTTCTCTCGAAAGGTCCAGAACTTACTGGACAACAAGCTGGTGATGAGGGCGTGCCGCCAAGCTAGCTGCACCGGTGAGGGATACATTACCTCCGTCCCTGACATCATGTGGATTGTGGCGGAGGAGTGTTTGCGAGGTGAGCAGCGGGAGTTTGTGGAGAAGGCCGCGGGAGGTGTCGGCACGTCAGCAGGGTGGCGGGAGGTGTCGGCACGTCAGGGGGGTGGATACAACGGTACGCTGACGCTGACATATTCTTCGGGGACCTGGCCCTCAGCCTGCTGGCCATCGAGAAGCTGCAGAAGCTGCGTGATGGACTCACCCGAAGACAGTCGAGCAAGGAGACGGCCAACGCTTACCACTCGCGACTGTCTGCGCGACAGCGCACCGTGAACTTCCTGGCCAAGGTAGTGCCTGGTTGTGTGCCCGTCTCCGACGAGGATTTCGGCCACCACTTCTGGCGGGGGTTGGTGCACCACAGCAAGGTGGGGCTGGAAATGAGGAGGGTGAACCTGGACCTCAATGATCCAGGGGCGTGTGAGGATCGGGCACGTGCTGAAGGGCACAGCCGAGGCGTTACCTCGGCTGTTCTCAAGGTGCTCGAGTTCGCCAGTGACATCGAGGCGAGCAAGGCATCCAAGGCGGCGGACGCAGCCAGCAGAAGAGCCCCCGCACCTTCTGCACCTTTCTGGCAGCAACGTCGAGGACGTGCCCTGAATGCACTGACGGAGTCTGAGCTCGATCTGGCCGCGGCATCCACACCTCCTCCTCCACCCGGACTGCCCCTTCCTGGTGCTCCACCTGGCCTCCCGGCTCCAGAGACACGGGAGTGCTACGCGTGTGGAAGGCGTGGACATCTGGTGCGGGATTGCAAGGACGCGGCCAAGCTGGCTGCGTGGAAGGCGAACGCTCCTAAAAGGTTGTCTCGAGACAGGCGGCAGGTGGCCGCTATGTTCTTCGCCATGGCACGACGAGGACATCTCGTGGGCACCGGCGGAGCTGCGGGGAGAAGTGGAGGCCCTTGCAGCCGCAGACGTCAACGCTGTTCTAGAGTTGGCGGCTCTCACTGATTGTACGGATCTGGTGGAGGGCATCATTGAGGCGCAGCGGGCGTCCCCGGCAGCCGGCGAGTTGCCGGCCGACTCGGATCGGCAATAGGGTCTGAGGACCCTTTCGGCTGAGGGGCCAGAAAGTGACACTGGACGTCGCTCTCTTGCCGAAGCCCCTCAACCGGCTCCCGCAGCGGCGGGGGTAACCCCCATCATCGACGACCCCATGCCTGAGCACTACTCCGTACTAGAACCCTGGGCCTACGAGGGTATCTACAGGCCCTGCTTGGCCGCAGTGTCTGACCGTTTGAATGCTTGGCACTTCAGGCGGCCAGTGGGGGCGCTTTCCATGGAAGTGTTGATGATGCGACTGCGCAAAAGCCTGAAGCGCAAGTCGACGACGGGGATCCGTACTGCACTGGAACGGATGCAACAAGGTCGTGGCATGAGGTCGTCTGCCGCGCCAGCTCGGAGGTACAAGAGACGGTGCGAGCTGGACAACTTCAGGAATGAGGTGGACCTGATGTGCCTGCAGAAGCAAGCCCCGGCCCACCACACTCCGTTGGGCACGCTGCCACTGCCGACGCGGCAACAGCGCATGGTCGAGCACGTGTCGGCACTGTTGCAGGGCCCTTCGAGGTCACGTGGGATGTGCAACGACTCCCAGCAGGTTCGGGCACTGGACCTGGCGGAGACACGGGCCCACGATCTATCCCTTGCGTGGGACGAGATGACTTTGGCGGAGCAGGCTGACGCCCTGCAGCAGGATGCCCCGATAGGGCACCGCGCGTGGGAAGCGGAGGGCCTTCTGCGCTGGCGCGGCCGACAGCGTGGGATGCCGGCGGAGGAATCGCTGGCCGTCATGGACTCGCCCCCCTACCCTTGGGCTACGGGGGATGTTGGTGGAAACTCCGTGGGAGTGCCCGCGGCTTCTGTTTCGGCCACGGGGACCATCCCTGGCACAGGGGGGGACATCCCCGGGATGCCGGATGCATGGTGCAGCTTGTACAGGGTGCACCAGTACCGTGAGAGGCAGTCGGCGGTGACTCCTGCAGAGGTGAGAGCGGATCTCTTTGGCGAGCAGCCGGAGCAGCAGCCAATTGAGGTTACACCGCCCGATGCCGTGACTCCTGACGAAGTACTGGAGGGTGGACCAGTGAGCGAGTCTCCGGAGCACCTGGAGGACAATTTGACCCAGCAAATGGCTGCAGACAGGGGCCAGCAGCGGAGTGCAGACCCGCCAGCGCCGGACGCTGGTGGGGTCGAGGACAGCATGACCCAACAGCTGGCCAAAGCTGGGGCCCCAGAGGAGATTCACGCACTGAATACTCACCCCCTGCAGGAAGACACTGAGGAAGAAAGCATGCGCAGTCACCCACTGACGGAGGATGATGATGACGACGATGATGGTGATGAAGCGTGTGGGGGTGACAACGACACGAGCATGGGTGTCGGCCGTTGCAAGCGCATCCTGCGTGACGGGGGTGTGCTGTGGGCATCTCAGCTCGCTGCGGCTCATGATGAGGAAGGAGCGCTGCTGTTAGTCTTCTACGCGTATCTGCGTGGCAAGCTTGTCAAGGTACTCGTGGACTCCGGTGCCTCGGACAACTTCGTGTCTGAAGACTGCGTACGACGTTGTGGCCTACGCGTACGGCAGGGCCCGCAAATGAAGGTCACACTAGCGGACGGGTCGGTGAAGACCACAGGGGCTGTGGCCTACTCGAAGTTCACGGCCCCCACCGCAGCGGGCTCCACCTATAATGAGTCGGCCATGGCCATGCGGGTGTTGCCACTCGGGATCCGAGTGGACGTGGTGCTGGGGGGGAAATGGTTGCGTAGCCTTTCTCCCATCATGCTGGATTACGCCGGTCACGGCTCCGTGTCCTTCGCGCGCAGAACGAAGGGGTGGGGGGTAAAGAGCTCGTGACCATCGCCGGCTGCAACCCGGGTAAAAGTGCTGGTGGACGCGGAGACAACTGTGCTGGACTCATCGATGAGGTCTTCCTGACGGCTGTGCAGCTGCGTAAACACCTCCTGTACGCAGAGACTCAGAGGCTCGCGGGCGACGCCTCCGCTCAGCCGGCGTGGCTTATGATGGCGCGCAGGGACGGCAGCGAGCACGATTCGGCCTTCGCTGCTACTGCAGCCGGAGATCATCCCGACGCGGAACTCCTCGCGGTCGAGGCCGAAGCAGTATGCCTCTCGGTGGACACTGCAGCTGATGCGAAGCCTGTGGCCAGCACCCAGGTGAAGCTGGAACCCCCGGATACTGGGGGCACCGCCAAAGACATCCCACAGGACACGAGGGACGCCAAGGTGGCACCCCGCTGGAAGGAGAAGTTCCGGGCACTCTTCGAGGAGTTCTCCGAGGAGCTGCGTGACGCCCTCCCCATGATGTCCAAACTGCGGCGGTCGATGGAGGATGAGGCCAGAGTCACCCTTAAGCCAGACAAGGAGGGAGGACCTCCATTTCGCCGTCCCTACCGCATGTCTGTGGAAGAGCTTCGGCAACTGCGGGAACGCATCGAGCAGCTGGTGGAAAAGGGCTACATCAGACCCTCATCCAGTCCTTACGCGGCACCATGTCTCATGGTACCCAAACCGGGCCAGCCTAACACGCTGCGCCTGGTGGTGGACTACCGCCAGCTGAACTCTCAAACAGTGAGAGATCGGTACCCGCTGCCGGACATTCAGTTGATGTTCGACGAGATGCAGGGTGCCACCCACTTCTCCTCCTTCGACGCCGTGGATGGATTCTGGCAAGTCCCCATGGCTGAGGAAGACGTGGAGAAGACAGCATTCACCACCCAGATGGGCTCCTACGAGTGGCTGGTGATGCCACAGGGATTGCAGAATTCCCCGTCACAGTACCAGCGGAGGATGCAGAGAGCCTTAGGACACTTACCTTTCGTCCGAATCTTCATCGACGATGTGGTGGTGTTCTCGAAGGGTGGAGTCCAAGAACACTACGACAACGTCCGTACCTTCCTTCAGACCTGTCGCGAGAAAGGAGTATACCTCAAGGCCTCTAAGGCGCAGATGCTGAAGGAGTCTTTGAGGTTTCTTGGGCACACCCTGTCCAGCGAGGGCTGCAAGCCGCAGCACGACAAGGTGGCGGCAGTGCGCGACTGGCCGGCGCTGGAGAATGTCACTCACGTCCGGCAGTTCCTGGGCCTAGCCGGTTATTATCGTCGGTTCATTCACTGTTTCTCCGACATCGCGCAGCCCCTCACCATGCTCACCAAGAACGAGGTGGAGTGGAGATGGGGCCCTGAGCAGCAGTGGGCCTTCGAAGAGCTGAAAGCAGCACTGGTGGACGCCCCCGTTCTGGCCCTGCCGAACGTGAAGGCCGCAGCGGACGGATCAGCCCCCTTCGTGGTGCAGACCGACGCGAGTGGGGTGGCGCTGGGTGGAGTCCTGATGCAGGACTGTGGTGAAGGACTTAAGGTGATAGCCTACGAGAGCCGGCAGTTCTCCGCGGCTGAGCAGAACTACCACACGGGCGAGAGGGAGCTCTGCGGACTTCACCACTGCACCACGGTGACCTGGCGGCACTACCTGATCTTCACCGCCTTCAAGCTGCAAGGCGACCACCGGCCACTGGAATGGCTGATGGAGCCGGGGAGGGAGCTGAGTCGGCGGCAGGCACGATGGTACATGGATCTCGTGGAGGTGGGGGTCCCCCGCATGGAGTACGTGAAAGGGGCCCTGCTACTGGTTCCAGACGCCTTGTCACGGCGACCCGACTACTCAGCGAAGACACCTCGGGAGGGCTTGAAGGAGGCCGGCATTCTCGACGCTAAGTCGGACCTCCCGAAAGACCCCCTCTCTGTGTTGGACACCTCCGACCTCTTTGAGGAGGGCCCAGCCTTGGGCACCCTGACCCAGCTTGCTGAGGTGAACAGCTGGTTGGACGCGGTGGACACTCTGCAGCTGGCGGAGTTGGCTATGGAGTCCCAACTTGGTGCCAAGGAGCTTCGAGCCCCGCACCATTGCGAGGACCTCCCAATAGAGGTTGCAGCGGGTGCTGGGGGGGTGCAGACGCAGCACCCTGGCGCGGATCTCCCGACGGAGGTCACATCAGACGCTGGAGGGGTGCAGATGCAGCACCCTGGCGCGGATCTCCCGACGGAGGTCACATCAGACGCTGGAGGGGTGCAGACGCAGCACCCTGGCGCGGATCTCCCGACGGAGGTCACATCAGACGCTGGAGGGGTGCAGATGCAGCACCCTGGCGCGGATCTCCCGACGGAGGTCACATCAGACGCTGGAGGGGTGCAGGTGCAGCACCCTGGCGCGGATCTCCCGACGGAGGTCACATCAGATGTTGAAATGAAGGGGTGCAAACTGAGCACCCCGGCGCGGACCACCTGACGGAGGTCACAGCGCCCCCCACGAGAGGGGCGACGCTGGCGTTTCAGCGTGCTTCCCTGAAGAAGAGTACAAGGGCTCTTCGGGGGGCCTTCAAGTCCCTTCGCGCAATGGGACGGTCCAAGCTCAGGAAAGGCGGCATTGGAAATGCCAGCGGAGGCCTCTGAGCAACCTTGTGGCGTGGTGGCCTCACGCACCCGGTCAAAAACTGGGTTACCTCCTGCGGGAGGGACGTCGGGGTGCCAAGCACCCGTAGCGCCTGCACAAACTCCGCCGCAGGTGTCGGCCAAGGTCCCTATGGAGCGCCCCAGCGGCACGGTGACCTCTCGCTCGCGGTCGAACACCAAATCGCCGCCCCAGCAAGAGGCAGCAAAGCCGGCGACACCTCCGACGGTGGGTCTGACTGACGCCCCCAGGACGAGGAAGCCCCCTGCGAAGAGCGCGTCTCAATCGCGGAGGGAATCGACGGGGCGGTTGCACCAGGCATTGTTCGAACGGCTACAGTCGAAATACGGGAAGTTCGACGTGGATGCCTGTCGCGGACCAAAAGGCCGCGGTCAGCTGGTGGACAAATACTGGGAAAACTGCCTAAAGGAGCAGTGGAGAGGACTTCACGTGTGGTGCAGCCCCCCACATGATAGCGACCATCTCACCATCGAGGCTGTACTCCGCACCTACGTGCATGAGTGGCGGCAAGACCCCGAGAACACCTCTGCAGTGTTCCTGCTGCCGGACCTACAGTCGCGCATGCCGCAGTGGAGGAAGCTTTTCAGACGCGCGGGGATGCGTATTGAGGAGGTCATCCCCACACATGACTCTCAGGGGAATCCCACCCAACTGTTTAAGGGAACAGATGGAGTGCTGCAGGACCTCCCATGGCCGATGCTGGTGGTGTATGCTCCACCCTCGAGGTCAAGACCGCAGAGGATTCGACACCAGCGAGTGCCCCAACCAATTGTTGATGCAGGCAAGGCGTCAAAGATGCGGGACGCGCAGGGCACAGTTTCTGGAGGAGATTTCCTTGAGGCCCTGCGGGACGAGTACAGCCGAGACGGGCCCCTTCGTACTCTGCGGGAGCAAGTACAGTCAGCTCCCCATCACAGCACGAAGCACTTCTGCATTGTTGGCGAAGTGCTGTGGCGGGTAGCTGCGGGGCACTACCAGCTGGTCCTGGGTGAGGACTCAACCCTCCGGGAGATTGTGTTCCGCGAGGCCCACGACTCCCTGGCAGCGGGTCACACAGGGCGCGACAAGACACTTGAAAGGGTTCTTCGTCGATTCTGGTGGAAGAACGCCTCGGATGATGTTGGGGCTTGGGTGGCGTCCTGCCCCACTTGCCAGGCTGTGAAACCCCGATCGTCATACCCTGATGGACTGCTTAACCCGCATTCGATTCCGTCGCGAAACTGGCAGGACGTGGGTGTGGACTTTGTCACCGGTCTACCTTTGACCGAGCAAGGGAACGACGCGTTCGTCGCCTTCACCTGTAAGCTCTCGAAGATGGTCCACGTGGTCCCCATTAACTTCGGGGACAGCTCAGCAGCCACTATTGCTCGCATCTACTTCGACACCGTGTGGAGGCAGCATGGCGCGCCTATGAAAATTGTCAGCGACCGGGACCCACGCTTCCAAGACGCGTTCTGGAAAGAGCTGATGCGGTTGATGGGGGTCAAGGTGGCAATGACCACCCCTTACAACCCCCGATCTGATGGTCAAGCGGAGCACACCAACCGGGTCGTGGAGGATATGCTTCGCTCCTTCGTCGATGATAGTCCGGAGGACTGGGACCTGTACGCCACCAACGTCGAGTTTGCTATTAACGACTCGCGCAGTGACGTAACCGGTTTCACCCCCTTCGAGTTGTGCTATGGTGTGTCACCCATGTCACAGCTTGACATGTTTCTAGAAGCTGCCCAGTCTACCGATGGGCGACGCAAAGGAGGGGTGGGGACTGCACATGAATGGGCGTTTCGTTTTTCGTCGCAGCTGCGGGACGCGCGGGGTAGACTGGAGTTGGCACAGCAGCGGCAGCGAGATCTCTTCGATCGGCGCCATGGGCAGCGAGAGTATGCGGTGGGGGACCTCGTCTGGGTAGAAGCCAAGCACCTCACGGAGAAGCTCATAGACAGGTCCCTTTGCAGGAAGCTCAGCAAGCGCTGGCATGGGCCGTTGGCGGTAACGGAGCGGTTCTACAGTGACATGCAGGCGGGTCTTCCGGAGGCAGACCGAGGTGCTCCGGTGGCTTATCGACTGCAGCTCCCCCCACGCTGGCGTATACATGATGTGTTCGCACAACATCGACTGAAGCCATACGTGGGAGGGGCAGATGCGTTCGCGTCACGCCGACAGCCAGCAATCCCAGAGGCGGTGATAGTTGATGGACAACGCGAGGCCCATGTGGATCGCATTCTGGCTCGACGAGTTCGCATCTCCCGAGGAAAGGAGATTGTGGAATGGAAGGTACGCTGGACGGGCTACTCAAAGGCCCACGATTCGTGGAGGACTCGAGACAAGCTGGAGCGTGGAGCACCTCTGCAGCAGCTTAAGGACTTTGAGACCGAACGTCTGGCCATGGAGGGCCAGGTACGTGACGCTGCATTACGTCGTCGAGAGCAACGCCGCGATACACCCAGTTCTGCTGCGGTGGCGTCAGGTGCCTCTTTAGCCTACCTGTTGGTGAGACCCTGGGAGGAGGAGTTTGAGAACCCCACCGACGAATGCCTTCCTTGGGAACAACGTGGAATGACGAGAGAGGGCGAGGTCACATATGTCACTACCCTCGCTGCACTTGATACTCGGCCAGTACGGATATTGGTATTGTTCAGTGGAACAGGCTCCGTGGAAAAGGAGTTTGCCCGCTGCTTCCCAGCCTCGAGATCGGTAACTCTGGACGCTGACCCGCTTTGGCGGCCGACTCACGTGACGGCCATTGAGAGCTGGGATTATTGGAGGTATCCCCCAGGGTACTTCGACGTGGTATGGGCAAGCCCCCCTTGTACCCAGTACAGTCAGGCCCGCACCACTGGAGGTCCGCCCGATTTCGTCACAGCGGACGCGTGCGTACAACGCACCCTAGACATCATCGAGTATCTCCGTCCTCAACACTGGTTTGTGGAGAACCCGATGGGCCGTTACCCTGACGCCCTGCGTTTCAGGCCAGTAATGAGCCATTTACCGGCGCCCCTCACTTGCACCTACTGCATGTATGGGAAACGATACATGAAACCTACGTGTATATGGGCGAGCTCGCCTCCGCCCGAACCCTTACTGCAATGCTCTGCAGCGACTCCTTGTTCGCATCGACGTGCAACAGGAGTTCACCCTGATACTGCACAACTGGGACCGAGTGGTCATCGGAAGGGGATGCAGAAGTCACACGCAGTGTATCCAGTTCCAGAGGGTCTACTGCGGCATCTGTTCCAGCACTTGACTTTTGGAGGCACAGGAAAGTAAACGATGTTACGGTCATAACCCTTGGACCGAGTGCAACCGATCTACGGCAAGCAGAGTTTCGAAGGAGAAGACGAAGACTGAAGACCTGCCTTAGATATCAGTTGTGTGCGGTTGGGTGAATCCGGGATGAGCGTTGGCAGCGCGGGATCCTTGGCGAAGCCCTTCTGCTACGCTGATGAGCAGAGGAATCACGAGACCCCTGTACGCTATTGTATGTGTGATTATGCTTTAGTCGTGGTTTCAGGGGAAAGTCCACTCCTAACGGGGGGAGAGTTGTGCCAGGAGGCACGACGTACCTGCTGAGACACCCATAGTAGGGGGGTCTGATTTCGATGAGAATAAGAGTAGCGAACTATTAGGGAAATTAGTGAGTGGATGTGACATTGCCTGAGCGAACAGTTGGGGAAAATAATATGTGAGCTCAGAGGAGAGAATAAAGAGAGGTAACAGAGTTGGTCTCTTGGACTTGGACAGCAAATGATATAACTCTTGCTGTCTGGGTTTATGTTAAATAGTATATCTGAATATATGATATGATTCCTCAAGATAATAGAGGATAATAGTTTACTCCTGGGAATTCCCCTGGGACAGAGCTCGTGTAGCAAGGCCTAGAGTTGTCGGTACCCTAGATCCTTGTGGTAGGATCTAGCATTTTGATTAAAATTCTGTGAAAGCACCCACCCAAACCACGCTAAGATTAAAGGTCAAACCATCGACATTTCAAGCAAAGAAATGTTATAGGTAATTCAAAAGGTTCATAAATATTGCCCCAAAGCATATGCCGGGCCACTATATACGACATACAAGGTCGCCATGCCCATTTGCGCTAGATTCTTGTGGGAGGATCTGGATTAAGGATAGTAGCCAAAAACCGAACGATCGGCGATCGAACGGTTTTTGTCCACTTTGGGAGTAAGATCGCGAGTTTAGGCTTGGTGACAACACGCGAGACAACACTGAGTATTTTCAGACGTGTTCCCAAAGTGACCAAAAACCGAACGATCGGCGATCGAACGGTTTTTGGTCACTTTGGGAGTGAGATCGTGAGTTTCTAAGGCTTGGTGACAACACGCGAGACAACACGAAGTATTACCGTCTGAAAATACTTAGAGAAAATACTCGCTGTCTGATTTGTTAAATATGCAATTTTAACTAAAGGCGGAAGGCTTTCTCTCCGGGAGTGTGCCCCTGTCCAGCGAAATAAAGATCTCTAAGATTGTATACTAATCTGAGTAATCTTTTGCTTCAAAATATTATCACATATTCCTACTTAGTATGATGTGGGTACCCGTTTCGCAAAGAAGATGAAACCCCATAGCGCAACTATTGCGGGTTTCAAATTCCTTAAATTCCACCCGCTTCCGCCAAATGAACGCGTCATCCCACAACGAGATGTGTGGTTGACCGTTCAGTTTGTGCAATTTGTTTAGGGAAAACAACGCATACGAAATACTATTTTTGCTAACGCTTCCCTCATCCGTTGCCCAGGCTCTCTTGCAAACGAGCGCGCGAATGAGGGAAGAAACGCCTAGCGGAAACGTGGACGCGGTTGACATCCGCGTTTCCGCTAGAGGTGAAATTGCACTGCCAAACGGACAGTATGTGTTTATTATGCTTATATGATATGCGTGATATGTTCATGCTGTGCAGGATGCGTCCCTGTTGGGCGTGAGTCGAGTTGGCTGGCTCGAATCACGCCCATTACCCCCCTCTCAAGAACCGTCCAGCATCCTAGATTCCGAACGGATCTTGCTTCCAACCCTTTCTAATTTAAGCAGAATTGCCTGCACACTCGGTATCGTGGTCAGGAACTCGCGTAGAATTACGTATCTCGTTCGATGAAAGCCACGTACGGTACCTGGTTCACTGAAAGCCCCGTATCTGGTTCAACGAACGCCACGTATCTGGTTCAACGAAAGCCCTGTATCTAGTTCAATGAAAGCCCCGTATCTGGTTCAACGAAAGCCCCGTATCTGGTTCAATGAAAGCCCCGTAATCTTGCTTGCGCAAAAAAAGTTGTTCCTAACACTTATTATATATGTAGTCAACTGTACAAGGGAACCGTGGAAAGCAAGGGCAACGCACCTTTCATTTTTGATGGAGAACCTTTTACCCTGTCCTTTTTCTTGAATAGAGGACAATAAAATGCATACCATCAGTGTGTTCAACAGTACAACGATACCCGCCGTTGTCGCAAGAAAGGCACACCCTGCCGTTCTTTTTCGGAGGCTTCCTCATGTTTGCAATAACCAAGTGAACAGAGGTGGGGTGGGGGCAAAATAATACAAACGGTGATATTACACGCATGTGCTTGTGTCACAAATTTATTCCCCCAAAACAAGACAAAATTTCTATTCCCCATTATGCACTTTTCTATTCCTCGATAACCATTTTCCCTCCTGGATATGTGAACTGAAAATATCTGTCCACTGTCTCCATCCATACCTCTGCATCCTGTCCGACTTTGTATTCCTTTGGTGGATTCATTTTCACCTTGGGAACAAGTGCTGCTGGAACTGATGCTGAGAGGACCTGACCATCATCTGGATCTGTAAAGACAGGCGGAGCATGATCCTCCGTGTACTCCTCATCTGGTTCCTGAGGTTCTGTCTCTGAATCTCTGTACCGACTCGTGTCTGTTTTCATTCTGCTGATGGCATCGAAGTACCCTATGTGATCATACCGGGTCTGAGTGTCAGAATTACCAGTTAACCATTTCGGTACTTTGAATCTGCCGAAGTGATCATATGAACCCAGGATGTCAAAGAACCAGTTAGACGGATCTTGATCTATAGCTGGTATTTCTGCCATCTAAAAAACAAATCACCACACCAACAAAACCTTCAAATTGGATGTGTGTGTGTGTGTGTGTGTGTGATATATATATAGTACATGTATTATATTTGTACATTGATATAAATGAGGTGAAGTATATACATGATTCCACCTTCTTCCCCCCTCAAGGAAGTGTGAAAACCATAGGCAGTTGTCAAGTGCCTAATACCTCATTAAGCAGCATGCAATCCTCATAGAAAGCAGCTGTACAGTTCTTGGGATGTTGCCCTACAGTTCTTGGGTTGTTGCCCGAAATATTAGTCATGCATGTGCTGATTTCAGCATGACCATAATGCTAAATACAGTGTTGTTCACCAGTATTTAGTGGCATTTTAGGGTGCTACGGGTTACTATGACCCTCATCACCTGCAGTGACCTTAGGGTGTTACATGGTATCAGTAACACCTATTTATATCAAATTTGAGCAGTATGCATGTTTCCTGAAGGAATGAAGCAAAACTCCATTCAGCATGTCACTGCTTATCATGTGATACTTGAGGTGTTGGCTATCATTGACTAACTTTGGCTATCCGATTTGAAATTATGACAGCCCTGTCATCGGGGGGTCTGTGGGGGTGTCTAGGGGTCACAAAAATTAAATTTTACCGATTTCATCGCCGGTGGGGGTCCCCTTCGTCGACCCCCCAAAATTTCAGTAGGTTTAGGAATTAGGTTCTGGGTTTAGGGTTTAGGTTCGGGAAATTACGTGAGAATTACGTCAGAAATCGTAATTTAGTTCAAATGCGTATGTAATAAACCGATAGGGTAATGGGTATGGGGTAATGGACATTTTCAAATAATAATAAATAAATATACAAAATGATATTCTTCCTTTGATACACTTTTATAAACAACCCATTACCCGGTACCCATTACCTTTTATTTAAATAAATTTATGTTAATTTATGTTAATCTCTCACACATTCTCTCATATCCTTTTTTGACCTTGAATAAATTAATGTTAATAAGCGGTAATAATATAATAATGATGATAAGCGGTTCACATTACAGTAGTCTCTCAAATATAAGAATATCCGATTATAAGAAACTCGCCCCGGAAGAAACTCAAAAATCGCTTAGAATACTTGCCCCAAACCTTTTTTTTTGTCATATTCTTAAATTTCGACCTGAAAAAAATTTAAGAATATACAGGGCAGACTTCTCGAGGGGTATTCTTATTTTCATAGCCGGTTTTGCGTAGAGACTTAAATTTCCTCTCTTGAAAATTTATTTTCTATTTCTCCAATATTCCCTTCCATAAGAAACATATATTTCGCGGTCTTGTTTTACATTTCGATTTAATACTATGTTCCCTACATTGTTGATTCTTGCATTATTCTTACATCCCATTTTTCTAGCATCTAGAGGCGTACAACTATTGTATTTGCCCGCAATTGAATTGGTTTTTTCAGCATCAAAATATGCATTTCGATTGTTGCTCCAAATATGAGTTCTATCCTTCACGTTGGGGAATTTGGCGTTCATTTGTTGTAGCATCATTTTATCCGTTCCGATAGTGTATCTTCCAACCATCGTGCCTTTTTTTTAAATTACTCTTGGCATAAACGCCTTGACCCGAATTAGGTATTTGACTATCGCCAACCACGACGTGTTTGTGTACATAGCATAATGGGCTATATTTGCAAGTCATATTCTTACATCGATGCCCCGATTTGGTCGTAGCCGTACATATTTCGCAAGACGTTTTCATATATACTATCCCGTGTATATATGTATATATATTTACTATTAACTTTATATTCTATTATTTCCATTCGGTACTATTAGTTCATCAAAGCATTTCCGATATTTTTTGTTTGCATCCTTGGGGTTTAAGTCTATAAGCAAGAAACAATATTTTTCTTTGGTGGCATAATCATATACTTCCATAAATTCTTCAAGAGGTATCTCTCCCGAGACCGATTTGAAAACGTTTTCCATCTCTTTCTCATCATATATTTTGAACAAACATTATGCCGTTGCATTGTTTCTTACGGCACGAGGTAAACCAAATTGGGCGCTTGAAAAGCTTTGGACGCAGATCAACAAACTCAAGCCTAGAGCACCTCCCATATCTTTTGAGAACATTCCGCAATGTCTATGCCGTACACACATATTTATAAATTTTCGGTTACCAAACAACCGAGTGCTTTGCGCATCATCAACGAATGCTAGGATTCTCGGTTGATGATGATACTTATATGTCGGTGGTTGATAATTGTTTGAAGCAAATTTTCACAAGTATTCTGGTAGAATATCGAGTATACTTACCGAATCGCTATGTATCATTTTCATAACTTGCTTGTAAATTTCCAATTCTTTTAAATAATTTTCATAACCTTCCGCTTCATTGTCCATAATTTCTGATACATTATCAATGGTTTTTATATCGTCCGGGTCGAACACATCTTCGTCGTCTATATTTAGGTCTTCCATAGTTCCATTAGTGCTTTATTGGATGAGAATGTGGAGCTTATGCATAATATACGGTCGCAATTGTCATATTGTTTAAGCATTCGTAAATAGTTACACGCCGAGGTCGATTTGGCTGAACCACGTCGACCGATTAGCAAGATATTAAATGGTTATTTCAATAGGTTTTCACTTGTTTCGTATTGAAATGCACTAGCTTTCGGTGGTTGAATTTTAAGTTTTGTATCATTCAATTTAATTGTGTTCATTAATATAATACTATTAGAAAAATGAATTGTATCGCCGACATTTCCGAAAAGTGCTTCACCTACCGGCAAAAGGAACTTATGTGCGACTATTTTAAACATTATAAGGAACTACATCCACATCTCCCCCATTCGATTCTAGCATACACAATTAAAGCATATATGGTAAATCCCGACAAATTCCAAAATTGGTACGATAATAAATCCTTGGTAAAACCGAAACCACGTGAAACTCAAGAAGATTATTACAAGTATGCCAAAACGAGTGAACAAGAGCTAAGCGATTATGTTGAAAATAATGTAATTATATAGTAACAATGAATGTCTCGAAATTCTCAAAAATGTTATACTTTAATAGCGAACAAAATAGTTTACTCGATTCACGACTGGGTCAATATAATATTCCGAGTCAATTGCTTTCATATAAGACGACGGACCAATTGCAACTCACCGTTAATGATTTTTACATTGAAAAGACATTTTATGATATAAATCAAACGAACAATACATTTTTTTTGGGAGACAAAACAGCTAATGCCAACAAGTTGTTTAAAATTGAAATCAACCCCCAAAATTTTCCTTTTCCTAAAACATTTGACGACGCACAAATTTTGGCGGCTATAGGTGATGCTATAAATAATCAATTAGGACCCGCCGGTTCCGCCGTAACGGTGACGGCTAGTGTAGCAACACAAGCCGATGCAAACCTCAAATTAATTGTGTTGGAATTCGACAATGATTTGGAAGATAAGTTTGATTTTTACTCCTTCGCAACCAAAAGCATAGCGAGGTGTAGCGGAACTTTGTTAAATGCAATAAGCCCATTTGCATCAACGGTAAACGATGCACTAAACAACGATTCGAGCGAACTTTTAGGGGGCAATCCAGTTCGGGAGCGAGATTTGGTAGGTAAATCTGAATTGAGCCAATTAGAACCGATGTTTCAAAAGACATCATCAAAGACTATGCAAAGCTACTTTCCATTTACATCGAACACAATTCGAGAGTTATATCTCCGCACACAATCGTTAGTTTCAAGCTCGGCTTTAGAGGTTGTTAATCTAAGTCAAGCTAGTGACGACCAAGTCGGTGAGATGATATCTAGTGATATACTATTTAAAATTGCTATCGACGACTTATCTAAGCCATCATTTTCATATATAGATGCCAACAACAATTATAGCGTTATCATAAGTCCAAGTCTATTGTCACAAATAAACTTTGCATTAACGGACTCGCGTGGAAGACTAATGTTTCAAATTTCAAAAGACAATGGTCGGACACCGTCGTCTCTTGTTACCCAAGCTCGATCGGGAAATGTATATCTCAGTTTTTCATTAAAAGTTAAAGTTATAAGCAATGATTCGCAATAAATTTATCTATATTATATATTATTATAAACAAATGTTAGACAGCTATTATCCCGAATCCTTGAGTTATGCGACGACTCAAATGACAGATTTTAGCCAGAATCAATTTGAATTATTGACATCAAACTCGACCGTTGTTAATGGCGGAGGGGGCTCTTTGGAGATAAATTTACCTATAAATAGTTTCATCGACACGCGCAAATTTGCTATAAGCTTCTTTGCCAAAACCAATCGTGCATTTACGTACGATAGTGGAGGTAATGTATTAAAAACTTGTCATTCATTTTTGCCGGAGATATTCAACTTGTTCTCTAGATATGAGGTTAGTATCAATGGAGTCATTGTAAATCAATATGTGGCTCAAGCAAGCGATATTCAAGAGGTAAAACATTTAGTAAGTGACCATTTAGAAAATGAAATAACATATAGAAGCGTGTTATCGAATTGTGGCTCGGAAGGTATCCAATTGACTAATGGATTGATAACGGGTTCACTTGGCGAAGATAATCAAGCCGGTGACTTTGAAGGGCGAGAATTCATTTTGAACAATCTATTAGGATTTCTCGGCACTTGTGAGCCGTCCATAATTGACTCGAGCACACTTGGTGCAATAAGAATCGGGCTCTTTACCGACAATGCAGTAACGTGTTTGTTATATGGGGAACAAGGTCAAGCGCCCGGCACATTTACTACTAAAAGCAGCAAAAACAGCCCAAAACAGCAGTTTTAGCCCGTTTTCAGCCTACCCCAAAACCTTCCCCAATAGTCCCCACCACCAAAAACCCTTCCCTCAGACCCCATAGAACAGCCCAGAACCCTCCAACACCGCCCTCACGGCCACCAGTAGTTGGGAAAGCCCTCCAAAATAGCGCTTTTAGTGGTTTCTGGACAGCACCTCTGGTCTACTCTCTGGCACCCTCTGGCAGCGCTCTGGTTGGAATATTTCTGGAGTGTACGAAGTCCGGCTACCTTCTGGGACCTTGCTGAGCCTTCTGGCTGAACTCTCCATACCTCCATCTGCAGTTTCTTGACCTCTGCCTGCGTACTTGAGCACTTGAAATCTGTGTCGCGGAGCCCTGGCGAAATTTTGAGTACGCCAGTGTATGGCAGTTCCCCCACAAAGGTACAGAAGAGCGTGGTGGAAACAGGGACCGCGCTTAAGTGGTTATTTCAACCGGACCTCACCTTCCCACCGGCAGGCGCCTTTGACAACTCCCCAGAGGCCCCCCTTCCACCTTCCCCTTCCTCCTCTGACGACGAAGCTGAAGACAGCTGAGCGCCTGGACAACGCACACCCTGGCTATCTCACCAGAGAACTACTACCGTGAGTGGTATTACCAAGGGTTCTTCTTCAACTACCCGGACCCCTACGATCCATCACTGCCCGTGCTTCCTGGTGAAACCCTGACCGGCGCTCCTCCGTCTCCAACCCTATCCGGCGTTCCTCCGTCTCCAGATATCAGCCCCCCACCTTCTCCTCCTCCTTCTCCCCCTCACGAAAGCGACACTGAAGAATAAATAAAAGGCGAGCACACCCTACCTTCTGCAGTTCTGCTCACCTGTGGCCTTTGCCACACCCAGCCTGCGATCTAATCAGCTCAGCAGCCAGTATGTCACAGCATACATCAGAGTCCCTTTCCAGCATGGGGGTCAGTGCAGAGCCGCTGCGCCCCCCATTATTCTCACCCCTCACCTTTCCATCCCCCACCACATACGCTTCCACTTACCCCTTTCCACTCCCAGGCACCACCATGCCCTATACCGCGGTGCCACGTCCATACATCATGCCCGATGGCTCCCCCGCACAGGCCGTATAGAACGGCTCCAACTGGGTACTTCCCCAATCAGCGCCCCTCGCTGGGGGAGTGTCGCCGGTGCCATTTACACTGGGGACTCATCACCCTATGGGCTCGTACCCCACGCCGTTCCAACAACAGCTGCAACAACAGCAGCAGTGGCTTGCGTACCAGCAGCATCAGCAGCAGTGGCCCCAACAACAACCGCTGGAACCAATGCAGCAGCAGTTACAGCAGCAGCAGTTCCAGCAGCAACAGTTACAGCAGCAGCAGCAGCAGCAGCAGCAACAGCAGCAGCAGCAACAGCAGCAGCAGCAGCAGCCACGGCCGCAACTGCTGGTACCAGCCACCTCGATGCTGTACGACCCTACGGCGGATCCCTCTTCATCAGCATTGGTGCCGCGATTCTACCAGACCCTCTGCAGGCACCCCCTGATGGCGGAGCCCGACAGGGCGTCCCGAGCGGGGCCTCACTCTTGGTACGCCACCTCCCCGCGGTGGCAGCTGACCCAGAGGCCCGCAGACGTCGACGCTCCCGAAGGGAATCCTCGGGCCCTGCGACGCACGGCAGGCACATCCCAAGCCTGAGCCGCTCACCAGAGCACTCTGACCCCGAGTCCGGCACGGATGTCAGCCACACCAGCACGGGGTCCAGGGGCAGCCGGGGCACGCTTACGCGGGCAGAGCGCAGGCGGAGAGCTGCCCGCAGGTCCGGGTCCGACTCGGACGCAAGCAGCCGAAGCGAGCACATTCGCAGGGAGGTTCTTGCGGCAGTACACGCCCTGGACCTCTCCGCGATGCTCTCAAGAGGACTCGCCCCGTCAGGCGCAGCGGCATCTGCGGAAACCCCACCATCAGGCGACCCTCAGAGCAGTGCACAGGGAGCCCTGGCGACGGACCAGGCTCTCGAGGCGGGCGCTGCTGACAGCGTGACCCCCCAGAGTCTCTGACTGTCGCTGGAGCGGCCCCCGCCGAGCCTCCCACTCAGGGTCCCCTCAACATGATGGTGGCTCGCCGGCGACAATCGATGGAGTCGGTGGTGCACGGTGGCGGCGACCCTGATTCAGAGCGCAGAGTCCCCAGCCCAAGGAACTCGCCTCCAGGCCCCCCTGGTGACCCACCCCCAGACCCTTCACCCCCAGACCCTTCTGGCGACCCCGACCGAGGACCAGAG
>LGRX02024832.1:0-16736 GCA_001247695.2 Cymbomonas tetramitiformis | reverse complement strand
AAGCCAAAGGCGTGAAGCCGACAGAAACCCCACGCGAACCCCCTGACCGAGCTTCACCTCGAATAAGGATAACGAGAAGCATGTCACGGGCTGGAAAGGCTTCTACGACCCCAGCACCCCCACAGTCGGTGCCACTGAAGACGCGAACGCCTGCACCACGGGCTGATGCATCGACGGCGCCCATTGAAAAGACACCAGCGAGCTCGCCACCCCCAGAGAAGGTGCCCCAGCAGTCAGCACCACCCTCGACCCTTCCCCCACGAAAGCGGCAAGATCGCCACCCGGAGGACTCGCAGAATTGGCGCGTTCGCGCAGAGTACTCCTCGAAGTACATCGAGAAGTTCGGGCCCTTCGACGTGGACGCCTGCTGCGACTTCGGCGGCCGCAACAGACAAGCGGATCGATTCTGGACTGACTGCCTCTCTGAGAAATGGAGGGGTCTTCGGGTTTGGTGTAACCCTCCATACAACTCCAGCCACATTACTGTGGAGGCGATTCTGAACAAGTACATCGCAGAATGGAAGGCGGACCCGGAGAACACTTCTGCAGTCTTCGTCCTGCCAGATCACCAGTCCAAGCTCCCCGCGTGGCGTAAACTATTCAGGAAGGCTAACATGCAGATCGTGGAGGTCGTCCCTACTCACGATGACAAGGGCGAGCCCAATCAGTTCTTCGAGAACCCAGACGGGAAGGCCTTTGATCTCCGCTGGCCTGTCTTAATAGTGCACGCTCCCCCCGCCAAACCACAGCCGGCACGCGTGAGACATCCACGAGCGACCCCAGCTGTGATAAGAACGAGTGAGGCAGCGGACTACAGAGACACGATCTCCCAGCAGTCAGACTCGAAGTTCCTGCGTGCGCTGAAGGCGGAGTACACCCGAGAGGGGTCACTCCGTTTACTACGGGAAAAGGTCAAGGCAGCGCCACACCAGTGCTTACAGGACTTTAGGCTGGTGGGTGAAGTAGTTTGGAGAACTGCGGCGGGAAGATATCAGTTGGTGCTGGGGGAGGATTCTCCTCTTCGGGAGGTAGTAATTCGCCATGCTCACGAGTCACTGTCCTCAGGTCATACTGGAAGAGACAAAACTCTGGAAAGAGTGCTGCGACGCTTTTGGTGGCGTGGTGCTGCGGACGACGTGGGCACCTGGGTTGCATCCTGCGCGGTGTGCCAGTCGGTGAGGCCGCGAGGAACTTACCCAGATGGATTGCTAAAACCTCACAGCATCCCGAATAGACCGTGGCAAGATGTCGCAGTGGACTTCGTCACCGGCTTACCAGTATCAGAGAGAGGCAATGACGCCTTTGTGGCCTTCACGTGCAAACTGACGAAGATGGTCCACGTCATACCGATGAACTTCGGCGACAGCTCTGCGGCCGTGGTGGCCAGAATCTACTTCGATTCAGTGTGGCGCTTGCATGGTGCGCCTATGAAAATTGTCTCTGACCGCGACCCGCGGTTTCAGGATGCCTTCTGGCAAGAGCTTATGAGACTGATGGGCGTGAAAGTGGCTCGCACCACTCCGTGCAACCCTCCTCGGTCTGACGGACAGGCAGAGCACAGCAATCGGGTCATTGAGGACATGCTCAGGTCCTTCGTGGACGCTAATATGGAGGACTGGGATTTGTTTACCACTAACGTGGAGTTCGCGATCAATGACTCCAGAAGTGAATCTACTGGCTTCACGCCATTTGAGCTGGTGTTTGGATTCTCGCCGCTGTCACAGTTGGACCTTTTCCTGGAAGCCGCGCAACCCACCACTGGACGACGAACAGGGGGAGTAGGTACCGCCCACGAAGTGGCCGCGAAACTTTCGTCGCAGCTGCGGGACGCCAGACAGCGGTTGGAGCTGGCTCAACAACGACAGCGCGAGCAGTTTGATCGCAGGCACGGACAGCGGGAGTATGCTGTCGGGGATCTGGTGTGGATAGAGGCGAAGCATCTCACCGAGAAAGTAATGGATCGCTTCATCTGTAGGAAGTTGACCAAGCGCTGGCATGGACCAGTCCCCGTGACCGAGCGCTTCTTCAGCGATATGCAAATAACTATGCCAGAGGCCGACAGAGGAGCCCCAGTAGCCTACCGCTTACGCCTCCCCTCTCACTGGCGGATACACGACGTGTTCGCTCAACATCGCCTCAAGCCATACACCAGCGGTCAAGACGCTTTCGCCGCGCGCGATCACCTGGCAGTGCCTGAAGAGGTGGTAGTGGACGGTCAGAAAGAGGCACACGTCGAACGCATCCTCGCACGTCGAGTGCGGTCTGTACGAGGGGAAGAGGTGGAAGAATGGAAAGTTCGCTGGACTGGCTACTCCAAGGCCCACGATCAATGGAGGACCCGTGACAAACTCGAACGCGGAGGCCCACTTCAACAGCTTCGTGAATTCGAGCAAGCGAGACTGCGCATGGAAGCACAAGTTCGCGACGAAGCCACCCGGCGACGTGAGCAACGTGGCCGTCATTCTGCCCAAGCTGGAGTGACACTGGCTCACCTCATCACCAACCCCTGCGATGAACTGGACCAGCTCGAACAGATGGAACATGATACCCCTCTGCCGTGGGAGCGTCAAGAACGCACAGAAGATGGGTCGTTGGCACTGGTGACAGAGCTAATGGCGATTCAGACAGAAGCAACCCGTGTGCCCAGAATTCTTGTACTTTTCAGCGGCACTGGTTCGGTGGGGAGAGAGTTCCTAAATTGCTTCCCCACCGCTTCAGTGGTGACCCTCGACTCCGAGCACATCTGGCATCCCACTCATGTGCAGGACATCTTACAGTGGGACTACAAGGAATACCCGCCTGGATTCTTCGATGTCGTTTGGGCAAGCCCCCCTGTAGGCAGTACAGTCAAGCGCGCACTACTGGAGGACCCCCTGATCTTCCTCAGGCTGACAAAATCGTGCGGCGAACATTGCAGATCATCGACTACCTGGAGCCGAAACACTGGTTCATGGAAAACCCCAGAGGTCGTTTCCCCAACGCGTTGCGGCTTCGCCCCATGATGCGCCAGCTTCCCCCCCCGCTGGTGTGTACCTACTGCATGTACGGTATGCAGTACATGAAGCCCACTTGCATATGGACGAACTCAGCACCACCCACGCCCTTGCTACGCTGCACTGCTTCGACACCATGTGCGTGCAGATGGGCGACCGGCGGCCATCCGGAAACTGCTCAGCTGGGACCTCATCCGCAGCAGACTGGAGCGGGTCAATCCGCGAGTGTATACCCTGTACCAGCGCCCCTGCTGCGACAACTTTTCCGACATCTACGCCTCCGCAAGACTGAAGGCCCGCTTTAGATTCCAAGTGGCACCCTTCTTTATGAAAGTGGTGCCCTGGTAGCGGTAGGCGAATTGTGCTCGAAGAGGAAACAGAGAACCTAAGAACTGGAGCCAAGAAGGAACCAGAGAACCTAAGAACTGGAACTTAGATGGGTACCTTAGCGGAGTGATCCCAGGAGGTAGACCACTCCTAAGGGGGGGAGAGTTGTGCCCGGAGGCACAGCGTGAGCCGATATGTCTATGCGTCTGTATGTGTGTCATCGGGAGTAATCTGGGATTGACACGATGACAGTGAAATTGGGCTTGAAATCACGATGAGAATGAGTACCAGATGTCCGGGGTATGGGTATGACAGTATGACACTATGACACTATAGTAGTATGACAGTACTGTGGGGTGGTCATCGTGGCACTTAGTCAGATCCTCGGGGAATGGCCAGATTCGCATCGGGATCGGAAAGACAATGAAATCGAGTATCAGATGTGGGGGTATGACAGTATGACAGTATGACAGTACAGTAGTATGACAGTACTGTATGACAGTCATCGTGTCAGTCCGTCGACGTAACATCTGAATCGAGAATGACGAATCGGAATTAGAAATGAGATCGGATCAGGAATTGAACGTTGAGCCGTGGTGTGACATCGGGTGCTGGGTGGTTGACCCTGCAGCCCGAGTGACGAGTGAATAAGTAGAGCACTTGAGAAGTGTTTAGCCTTCAGAACTCGGAACCGAACTATCGTTTACACCTCAATCGGGCCCTGATCCAGTATATTATTAAAAAAACCGAATTGTGTACCTTTGCACGTTTCAATAAAAAACATTATTCCGAGCATCTGTCGTAGTGCCCCTGGCACATATGGTCTTATTACCCCATTTGAGCATTGCGGAGTAAGACATATTTGTGAAAGTAAGTAGAAGTAAGTAAAGTATGTATGTATGTACTTGAGTATGTTGTAAATAATTCAAGTATACCTTGTAGAGTTTATGTCTTAAAGTTAAAAATTTTAGAATAGAAAGGAATGGATAGCGAAACTTCGCTCGTGCGCAAATGAGTATCAAAAAGGGAAAACTACTAAAATTGTTAATAGGTCTCCATCTAAACTAAAATTGCCTAACATAAACAACACAAAAGCACCTATACTGATAAGGACGCTGTCGCGAGCCTTAAGAAATATATGATACAATAAGATAGTGCCGGTGTTTATTGAACAGTAAACACGCGCACAGCTTATGAGCGGGTGATGAGTGCAGACTTCGTCAGAAGATCCTGCTCTAGCACAACGCTAGCTCATCTATACCGAATGCCTCCCATCTCACAGATGGTACCGCTATTGGGTTGTGAACCCGAGGCGTTGGTTGAACGACTGGTATCGGCAGAACGAATGATGCGTTCGCCATATGATACCCGCATGCTTGTTCCGCACATGCTAGAAGCGAAGATGATTTCTTCTCCGAACCGTTCGGTACTTCAAGATAGTATGTTGCTTCGCCATCTTCGAGTCCGACATACGGCCTCTCGATGACAGGTGTCATTCAAGTCTTTCCTTGAATAAATGACAGATGATGTGACTTATCATCTCGATGACATGTACAGTCATAGTCGACCGTACTGACGACTGTCTGTCATTATAATATATGACATGACTCGACATGACATGACATGGTATGACATGTCTGACAGGTATGACATGTATGACATGTATGACACATGTGTCATCGGTCATAACCCTGACAGATCTCCCCTCTTAAAAGAGTTGTGACCTCACAACGGGCATACCTTTGTATATGTCTTTGATGTCTTTGTTGTTGTTGCTTCTGCTGGTACCAGTCTTCTTACACCGATTTGAGGCGTCCCTCATGGTGTTTTTAGGATATTGGGGGGAACTGAGTCCACTTTAGTCCCTCACCTTAGGCATTAGCCTTACAGTTCTTAGGATGTAGCCCCCTTTGAATTGCGTATCGTATTGCAGAGTGACGATTCAAGGTTCAATGAATTGCGTTTCGTGATACAGATTGACGCTGGATTACTGATTTATCCACACGTATCGTGTTTCAGAGTGACGATTCAAGGTATCCGAGATTTACGTTACGGATTATTGCGCTAGCCGTCGTCGCTTTTGCGAACGATGATCCCACGATTTAACAATTTATAATCGCACGATTCTCGGCCATATGTATATATATAACTGATCGTTTGCTGTTCGTTTCCACAGTTATTATATATTGTGCACCCAACCCTTCCTCCCCTCCTGAAGCAACTTCGGAGGTTCACAGGCGGTCATGGGGAGCCCTTTGGATGTTTCCGGAGTTATTTCACCGGGGGCTTGTTTTAATGCAAACGGAGTGGCCCTGCTTAACGGGATTGGACTTATAATCCTTTACCCGGTCTGCTCAACTCCTGAATTATTGGTCCAGTACGCACGCTTTGACGAACATCTATCGCGATGAGTGAGAGTGGATTCGCCACGTACTAATGTGAAATTTATTTTAGTTATGTTTGTCAGGCATAACTTAGGATCACAACTCCATCTACCTCAGTCGATGTCTCCGGTAGCTTCGGATGACTGGCCACAGAATCCGATGACTAACCATGGTCTTGGCAAAGGTAGCATTTAGCAGTTTTTATTTATCCACAGATATGATATCTCGCATGTGTGCGTATCTGTGCAAGGGTATGATTTTGTACAAGGCTCACTACACCTTTAGCAAGGAAGGATCAATTTCCCGCTTCTATGCAACATAATGATAAAACATTAAGAGCAAGGTATATAGATGATCGACATGTATTAGTATATATTACAAGAAGTAAGGGCATCAGGCTTAATATAATGTTTAGCCTTCATAGGCAGCTATCATGTCTGCTGCATTGGTCAGCTCTGTGGCTTTGACCCAGGTGTCATGCTCAGGGCCGTAGCCTGCATATCGTACTAAGTAGTACTTGACACCTCTAGTGGTCTTATTTGAGAGTATATGTGATATCTCAAACAGTGGTTGCCCTTCTTCGGTGATCATCTGTGGCAGAGGCAAAGGTGCTTGGATCGAGTCGTTATACAGCTCTATTCTGGATACAGGCTGTACCGGATGGATACGGATATCGAGGTCTCCAAAATCTAACTCGTATGCACGCCCATGGCTTAGCACTTTGGATATAGTAAACGGCCCAATATATGGCTGCTTGAAGTGTCTGCCTGCCTCTGTCAAACCAGTCCATTGGATAAACTCGGTCCGTAAAAGAACTTTCTGCCCTACTGCATATTGCCGGGGCATGTGAGTCTTATTGAATCTGGCTTGGCTAATTTCTGCTGCTCGGGAAATGTTGTCTACCGCATTGGCATGTACAGCCGAGTACTGGTCAAAATGATCTCGAATAGCATTCTGTATTGGAACAGGAGCTTCTGGCGGAATAGTGATTGCCAGGTCATGAGGCGAAAGTGGCTGCGCCATCGAGTCGAGATAGAATGGTGAATAACCAGTAGATGCAGAAACTGTGTTGTTAATTGCAAACTCCACCAGAGGCAACTTGTCCTCCCACGAATTGGCTGAAGTATCATTGCAACAACACCTGTGGATGAAAAAATACCATCTAATCAGTTTATAAACCAGAGGATGGTGAATATCGAATCAACAAATTGAAAAGTACCTGAGGATATCCTCAATGAAGGCATGGCTCCTCTCATTGGCTGCATTCGACTGTGGATGGTGTGAAGACGTCATAGACAATCTCGTACCAGTAGATTTCCACAGTGTCTGCCAGAATGTAGAGGTGAATCTGGGGTCTCGATCTGAGATGATGTTCCTCGGAAGACCATGGAGCTTGAAGATATGCTGCATATATATAGAAGTAGTATGCTGAGCTGTCCAGGTCATGCTGAAGGGAATGAGATGACAGCGATGAGAGAATTGGCACATTACCACAAATATACTGTCGTGCCCATTAGTGGTGATAGGCAGATCAGTAATCCAGTCAAGAGACACATCAAGCCATTTTGTCTTAGGCACACAATATCGTATATGTGACTGACCATAAGGTTTGTGTCGCCTCGTTTTCTGGCGTTGACAAACGGGGCACTCCCGAATGTACTGGATGGCTGCCGTCGTCATTCCTGGCCAATAATATCGGCTACGCAGTAGATGAAGCATGCGATTTTTGCCTACATGACCAGAAATGGTGGCTGAGTGGCACTCATGAAGGAGAATGTGGCGAAGCTGTGTGATCTCACCGTCATCTGTAGGGACTTTGGCTGTAGGTGGAATGTACAGCTGTCTGCCATATATGGTCTTGCGATAGATCAACCCCTGAATGAGCTCGAAGCTGTAGCTGCTGACTGACTGTGATGAAGTCGATGATGTCAGCTTAGCCAATATAGTTTGTGCAAATGTGTCACGATCATACTGGGATATAATGATGTCGTGAAGCTGATGAGCTGATGAAGAAGATATAAGAGCAATGAATGTAGGATCTGCAGATGGCATGACTGGAACCTCGCTGATGTCTATGTGTTGCAGACAATCAGTGAGTTCAAAGAGTGCAGAGATACGAGTGAGTGCGTCTGCAACCTTATTCTTCTCGCCAGAAATATGCTCTATTCGGAAGTTGTACTCGGAGAGCTCATCCAACCACCTCGCCTGTTTGGGGCTTAGAGTGGATTTAGACTGGAAATAAACCAGTGGCTGATGATCTGAGCGTACAATGGTCTCAGGAGCTCCCAACGAGATGTGGCGAAAGAATCGGAAGCCCTCCACAATGGCAAATAGCTCGATCTCAGGAATAGGCCAACGTATCTGTGTATCGGAGAGAGTGACGCTGTGATAGCCACATGGCCTCATACCTTTTCCTTGATCCTGAAGTATCACTTGACCAACGTGTGTGCCTGATCCACCGACCTCCATAATAGATGGCAGTTTCTGATCTGGAAGCTGTAGTACTGGAGCATTGCAGATGGCACTTTTGAGGTAATCAAATGCCTGCTGCTGCTCAGATTCCCAGACAAACTCTGCATTATCTTTAAGGAGACGATTGAGCGGCTCGGCAATCTTGGAGAACTTTGGTATGAATCTCCTAAATTGACCGACATGCCCAAAAATGACCGAAGGGATGACTTGCCATCTTTAGCCATACGGCGTAGAGGCTGCTTTCCAACGGTAGGACCATAAGACACTGGAGGCTGTATTGCCATGACTGCTCGGATTCTGTCTTCGATGATGGATAAGCCTGCTTCAGAGATGTGATGTCCGATAAAGTCTATGGATCTGACGAACAACTCCACCTTGGAAGGCCTGATGAAGAACTGGTGATCTCTGCAACGCTGGAGAAACTGTCGGACATGACTCACGTGGCTGTCAAAGTCCGGACTGTATACGATAGTATCATCCATGAAAATGACAAGGAACCGATCGATGAAGTCGAAGAATGCCCGATTTCCTACACGTAGAGCTGTTGCAGGAGCATTGGTCAATCCGAAAGGCATAACTGTCCACTCATAGGAACCGTATCTGGTGCGAATAGCTGTTTTGTGAATGTCATCTGGATGTATAGGGATCTGATGGAAAAACTGATTGAAGTCAAATCTGCTAAACCATCGTGCACCTTTTAGCTGTTCAAGAAGGGTGTCGTGAGGTGGCAATGGATACGTGTCCTTAATTGTGATGTTATTAAGGGCTCGATAATCACAGCACATCCTCCACTTCCCACCTGGCTTAGAAGCGAAAATGATAGGACATCCATATGGAGATGATGACGGACGAAGGATACCCAAGTCGACATATTTGATGATCTGTCGTTTGAGCTCTTCCATCATGGGCACTGGAATTGTACGAACTGGCTGCGATGGCGGCTTGTGCCCAGGTTCGATGTTGATTCGATGATAACCACCTTCAAACCGTTCTGGCCTATGACCAGCTGGAAGATCCTCCTGGAATATGTCTGAAAAGTCTTCCCTCATTTGATCACGTGCTGCTGTGACCTCTGGGTCTTCCATAGTGGTGTCTGAGTCTGCAGCTGCGAAGACCAGTTCACCATCGACCTCTGAGAGAAAGAAGAGATAAGCTACGGCTTCTTCAGCCGAACCACTGGATCGAATACGGCGTAGGTGCTTTCTCATGGTGGTGGCACTGACCATTTCCATTTCAGGAAGGCCATCTGAGCCTGGAGTCTGTTCAACTCTGGATACTACTGTGCGAACACTGGAGCCTGATGAGTGCTTCCTAGTGATCGTCAGGCTTTTGGACTGGAAGTCAATGTGTGAATTTCTCCTCTCCAACCAATCTTGACCCAGGATGACAGTGAAGGGTTTCATGTCAATGATGTAGAAATCCTCTGTGTCCTTATACTTACCCAGCGTGAATGTAGCATTGGGAAGATAGGATGTACAAGGTAGTTGGCTTCCTCCAGCCAATCCCACTGAGAATGATGAAGAATCTGTGGGTGCTATACCAAGCTGAGCAGCAAACTGTCTGTCGATGAAAGACGATGTAGCTCCTGGATCTACCAAGATGTGAGTACTCTGTCCAAATACTTTCCCTTTGTACAACAACAGCTTCTTCTGTGATTTCAGCTGTGCTGTCTGAGACTGCATATGTGCGATGTGCTCTGAGGGAGTGTCCATCTGCTGAAACTGTAATGTCAGACTGGAAAGGACTTCTTCTGAGATACTCTCAACCCGGCCACTTGCTTCAGTGGCTTCTTCAGGCTGATTTACCTCGAGGGTGCTCTCAACACTGGTATCTGTGCAATACCCTGAGAGTTTCCCTGAGGAGCTGGAGCTGAAGCTGGAGCTGGAGTTGCAACTGCTGCATTGATGCTGTGCTGACCCTTTAGCTCCTTAACCAGGGTGTTGATCGTATTGATAAGTTTGCCGGACTCATTCTTAGCACCCTGATTCTGTTGCTGCTGTCTCCTGAAAGGATTCTGAGCTGGTGGCTTGCCTTTTATGTCTTTTCCATCTGGGGTCTTGGTGGAGAAACAATCCTTTGTGGCGTGATTGGTACGACCACAACGTTGGCAAGGCTGAGAAGGATTCTGTGCTTTTCCTTTCCCTTTACCTTTGCCTTTTCCACCTTTCCCTTTGCTCCGATTCTGATTGGCATTTGAGTTCTGACTGCCATTCTGGCTCTGATTCCAGTTCCTGTTGGATTTGTCATATGGCTTTCTGCCACGCCCCTTGTCCTTGTCCTTTTTGACTGGGCCTCCTGATGACTGCTCCTTCTGCCCCCGATAGTGAAGGGTCTCTGACTGCTTCGAATGAACAACATAATTCAAGTCGAGCAGTATCTGTGTGGTTTGTTGCCACGACAGATTATTCCTTTCATTTTCTGTTAGGAATCTTAACTGGAACTGTCTGCGGAGATCAGGGTCCATGTTGCTGACGCAAATCTGTCCTTTATTAACACATCGTTCAGATCAACTGCTGCTAAAGCAGCCAGTGACGTAAACGTGCGCAAATAGTCTGAGAAAGTCTGGCTCCCTTGAGTCAGTGCCATCAGGTGTTTCTTGGCCACTGATCTTTTATGGGGGTTGCCAAATTGACTGAGGAAAATCCTTCTGACCCTCTCATATGTGGCATCTGGTTGCTGTGC
Source organism: Cymbomonas tetramitiformis (assembly GCA_001247695.2). NCBI lineage: Eukaryota > Viridiplantae > Chlorophyta > Pyramimonadophyceae > Pyramimonadales > Pyramimonadaceae > Cymbomonas > Cymbomonas tetramitiformis. The sequence continues at coordinate 5,878 of LGRX02024832.1, read as the reverse complement.
CACGACCTGGAAATAGTGTCGGTCATTGGTTTGGATGAGAGTCAGGAATACTGTGATCAGGTCCTTGTCTGGAACTCCTGGATAAGTGAACTGAAAATACCGGTCCACTGTGTCCAACCAAACTTCTGCGTCCTGTCCTGCTTTAAATTCCTTAGGTGGTGTCATTTTCACCTTTGGAACCAAAGTGGGTGGAGCTGGTGCTGGAACAGAATCATCATCAGGATCTGTAAAGACTATTGGAGCATTGTCTTCTGTATACTCATCTTCTGGTTCCTTCGGTTCATTCTGAGGATCCCTATATCTGCTCATATCGGGCCTCATGCGACTGATATTGTCGAAGTACCCTATCTGGTCGAATCTGGTCTGAGTATTGTCATAACCAGCGATCCACTTGGGAATCTTGAACCGACTGTATGCATCATAGGAGCCTAAGATGTCAAAGAACCATGTTGATGGATCTGCATTAATGGCTGGGATTTCTGGTTCTTCCTCTTCTGCCATCCAAGAAACAAAACACAACACCAAAGATGCCTTCAGCTAACTGAGTGTGTGTGTTGGTATATATATAGTATATATATCTATGTGATATACATATAGTATATCTGTATGTTTATATACATGTAGTATATTTGTACATTATAATGAGGTAATCATGTATATATATCCACCTTCTTCCCCCTCCAAGGAAGTGTGAACATAAGGCAGTTGTCAGTTGCCCTTATCCTCATCGCCTTCACTACTAGCACTAGAAAGGATTTCGTCCCCCTTCGGAGACCCCGCTTCGGAGTTGGTGGTTTCGTATGCCCGATGCAAATTCTCCTTGAAGATGGGGCGGAGGTGGCTGGTGGGAACCACCAGGCTCCACTTTGACTTGTCCCCGAAGGGGTAAGTCTTCTCCTCCATCGTAGCGAGAAGGTGGGACCCGAGGCCACCCGGCCCGGCGATCTTGTCGTTCGCCTTGAGGCCCTTGCCGTACAACTTCTCCAATCCGACAAATGCCATTTGCATGCCACTTTGCCAGGCGGAGAAGAGCAACGGGGCGTTATCAAAGCCTACGTCGTCCTTGTCGACGGCCAAAGAGAGCACCTGGGTGCAGTCACACAAAAGTTTACGATCAGCTGCAAATGTCACTTACGTGATTAAAGAAACTAAATACATATCCAGAAGACGTGCGGAAGATACCCAGAAGACATATGTGATATCTTCTGGATATCGTTTATTCAAGGGTTGTGCTTGCAGAACCATACCTTGATGCCACAATAGTCGCCATTCAAGTGAAGGGCGGTGGCCGACTTCCGTTTCGGTGTAGCCGACTTCAAGCCATGGGCGGCCTGAAGTAGTGAATTGGCTGGGTGCGTTATCACCCCCGTGAGAAGGGGCATGTCCGCGGTCCATGTCGCGGACTTCCCCTTCTCGTGGTAGTACCCCGTGGGGAGTATCTCCGGATCGTTCACCAGATCCTCGGGCACGCAGTACAATACCACGTGGCTACCCACCTCAAACCCCTCTTCAGCATCCTCCGCCACCGCATTCTTCTTCCCCTTCGGGTCCTCCGCCACCGCCTTCCCCTTCGCCTTCGGGTCCACCGATGCCGCCTTCCCCTTCGCCTTCTTGTCCTCCGCCACGGCCTCCGCCACCTTCCTAACCTTAGAGCTGCCCGCCTTTTTTTCCAGCTCCTCGATCTGCGTCTTAATCTCCAACTCGACCTGCAAGCATGCCGCCACTGAAACAGGCATATGTTAGTATGTTATACCAGAAGACACTCAGAAGACACTCAGAAGACACTCAGAAGACACTCAGTCATACTTGCCTATTAGCTAAGCCCTATAATTAACTAAGGAAGACGTGCAGAATACCCTCAAAACGTCTCTGAGGTGTCCTGGTGACGTCTTCTTGGTGAGACAACAAAACAGGTGAAACAGAAATTAATTAAGCAAATTAACGTACCCATCTCATCCTTCGCCTCACCGTCCAAGGCCTTGGCGGGCAGCTCGTGCAGCACCAACCCGTCGATGCTGAGCAACGCTGCCTTTTTTTGCTCGTGCGATGGGTACGTACTCGGATCGGGCGTCGGTCTCAATGACCAACGCCTGAATGGCGTCCGTGTGCTTGCGGTAGTATGGGTGGGCGGTCCGGGAGGCGTGCCAAACCCACTTTCCCTTTTCGGTGCCCCTCCCCGACACACAGGTATACACCCCATACCTCCAAAAAATTCTAAAATCGCAAATCATGTTCCTGAGGCGCCTGCCCACATCACGAACGTCGTAGTCGTCGCTGCAGGCCAGGACTTCCTCCCTGAAGGCCGCAGCCGCAAACGCTTGGTCCGTTACGTTAAGAAGCGGGTCCAGCCGCCCGTCGCAAACCCGCTCCACCATGATGCGGGTGAACTCCGCTTGGAAGTGGAGCCCGCCCGTCTTGGACAACTTCTTCTTGGACTCCCCCCGCTGGTTTCCCCCACCGCCTCCGCTCCCCTCCTCCCCATCCCTTGCTACGAGCCACTTGATGAAGTTTTCCTCGCTGGCGTTGCCTCCCACCGCCGCGACGAACGACTCAAACTTCTCCCGGACGGAGGTCACCCTCCTTCACCCCGCTGGCATTCTTTCGTTTCAAGGAATTAGACATTTTGTTTTCTGAGTTCTTTAAAAAGTCAAACTGTGCTGGAAGAGCGTAAACGGGTACTTTTTAGCGCCGCAAAGATGCCCGGAAGACGGGCAGGAGGTCTTTCGGGCGTCTCTGGCGCATCCCGTTCCGTACCCCGGTGATCGTACCGGTATCGAATCGACACCAACGTTCAAGCTAACATTCAAACAGTGCCGTCGATCAGCGAGCCCCTTTACCTATCGCGTCGGATCGGTCGAGTGAACTCTAGATGGTTTTTGACGGGAACATCGAGGACTCTCTGTAGGGAAACGCAGTTTTATGAATATAAGTTTTGCCGTGCAGCGGGTTTCCATCATAGTGGGTGCATGGCCGAGTGGTCAAATATGGTAAGCCGAACGCGTCTCGCGCGAGGGTGAGGGGTTCGAATCCCCTTGGAGGCATGGGCATCCACGATTCCCCTTGTGTTCTAGTGATGTTCCCCGTGCGTGTGGCACGATGTGGCGATTGCCGCCAACGACGCCGCTAGTGCACAAGGGGCGTCGTGGGTGCCCACCCACGCCTTCATGCCATTTTAAGTTTCTGTAACTCATGGAGACCGTCCGATTAAGACGGGGGGGGTTTTCTGGACCGCAGATTGCACTGTCCGCTGCGCGCGTGATCGACTCTTCGACCGTTGCTAGGAGGGATGGTGCTCTAAAACAAGAGCAGTTTCTTCTACCAAATTCGTCGGCCGGTTTAACTTAGTAACTTGGTACGTTTGCCCCTCTCCCGAACAAACCACTTGTTTTTTTTGCAATTCTACCTTCACAGTACGGTTTTGCCCAATATTGCGCACCTTATATGTTTTTTTGTTTTTTCACGATTTTTTATATTTTTTTCAAAAAATACAAAAAAAAAACCAAAAAAACATTCGGAAGATACCCCAGATATCTTCTGTGCATCTTGTTACCCTCCAGAGATGTCTTTGAGGAAGACATGTCTTTGAGGAAGACATGTCTTCTGGAAATCAGAAACTTGTAGAAGTTCCAACGAATGTCTTTTGAGACTGGTAGCCTTCCCATTTAATGTCTACCTAATATTAGGTAGACATTAGAAGACGCGTAGAAGATCCTCATAAAAATGAGGAAGACGCCCCGAAGAGCACTCAAAAGACATTCGGTGGAACTTCTACAAGTTTCAAATTTCCAGAAGACATGTCTTCCTCAAAGACATCCGGAAGATGTACAGAAGATATCTGGGGTATCTTCCGCAAGCACAGTCAAGAAGACGTCCGGAAGATGTCAGGAAGTGTCTTCCGCGTGTCTTCCGCGTGTCTTCCGCACCTCTTCTGGGTTCAGCAAGACATATATTCCCCGAAGGTGTCTGGAAGATGTACAGAAGGTATCGACACTTCTCGCGAACCCGCCTGAGGCGTGCACCTCTCTCCGGGCCGCGGGGCACAAAAATAGATATTTTTAAAAATGTAATTTTTCTACTAACTGTGCTCGCAGGATGCTGGAGCTGGACCACATGGACCACGCAAAAGGCGACATGTCAGACGGCGCAACGGCTAGATGCAGATTTGGCCCGACACTGCCCCGATTCCTGTCTTTCTGACCCGTTTCCATGCCGTACTAACTGGGTTTTGAAAGCGCAGGGCACAAAGCAGAACGAAAGGCGGCACCCAACCGTACTCAACCGTAGACTCAACCGTAGCGGCACGCCGAAAGGCCCAACAGTAGAGCTCAGCGAAAGCGTCAACAGTAGGCTAAAAAACGGGGGGAAAATGAACTCCAGAGGTGCGATCAAGAGGACATCCAGAGGCTCCCCACTTGTGGGGCAGAAGGGCGGAAAAGGGGGGAATCCACCACGTAGGAACAGAGAGCTGTTGGATGAGGAGCAGACCGGTACGCTGCTCAGGCACTTTCAGGGGAAGGACCATGCAGCCACGGGAACTTTCACTGACGGCGCGCATCTACCGCAGCTGCCCGACGACTTCAACCACTGCCTAAACGCCTTCATCGAAAAATACTGCAGTCAGCACGGTGAGAAAACGGCGCTGGAGGCGAGGGCAGAATATTTCAGCACTGCCTACCCAGACAGGCGGCTTGAGTACACCCAGTGCTCGCAGGGCTACCCACTGGAGAATCCGTACGGCGTGCGGAACGAAAAGGGGGAGACCATCTACACCCTTCTGCAGAACTGTGCCGAAATCCAACCCAGTGAGATAGACGAATATTGCATCCCAAAGGGCGGGCAGGGACACATCGTTGTGGCCCCACTGCGTTCATATGGGCCTCTGGTGGTAGAGTATTTGCAGCATATGACAGCGGCCGTCAGGCACAGGCACTTTCACCAACTTGGAGAAGGAACCATGGTAATCTCCCAAGAGAACCCACCTGCAATACGGTGGGTGGGGGATAAGGTGGCTGCCATCCGCCTCACTTTTGTGAAACCAGAATACGCAGCAACCGTCATGTCAACGACCCTCGCTCACTTGCCAATCCACTGCGGGAAACTCGGAGCTGACAACATCGCTGACAGTGAAAGGGCGATCCCGAGGGTGAGGATAGCCGGCAGGGGAGGAGACCGTGGGGGGGCTGAGGAAAGACAACTGTGCATCACCAGCGAGGGCTTAAAAGGTAGGACGCTGCAGTCGCTTGAGGAGGAGCTGACAGGTATGCACATCATAGAAGCGGCTATGAAGGGTTCTTGGGAGGACTCGGTCCCCGCCGCCACCGCCCTGAACAACATCAGAATCGTCGCCGCCAGCGAGAAGGCAGCGCAGCAACTGGAAACGGGCGACATCAAGATACCGAGCCTGACCGAGTACGACGTACAGAGGATACCAACGAACAGAGCAATCCAGCACCTCTTCGCCACCGAGGTGGTCATAGTTGACTACGACAGAAGCATCGACTATGAGTTTGACGCGGACTTCCTGGTGACGTCCATCAACGAGACCCTTACCGACAAGCTGGGTGAAGGCCAACACCTGCTGCCGTGGCCGCCATCGTACACGAAGCCAGCTACGGACGAATCGGTGCCGGCATCATACCTGAGGGTACGAAAACTGAAGAGGGGGCAGATATTCTCCGCCGTGGCCAGCGAAAAGGTCTACGCCTGGATAGCTGGACTACCAGAGAAGCGGTTCTCAATCAAGATAGAACATCTTGGTATGAGGTTCGAGTGCCAACACTCGGACTTCTCCCGATCCGGTAAGTACGCGAAGAGCAAGGGTGGGGGCGGCAGAGGCACGGTGCCACCCACAACACAGTCAGCAGACGAGGTCGTTCAA
>LGRX02024831.1:0-21514 GCA_001247695.2 Cymbomonas tetramitiformis | reverse complement strand
TGACCATTTCCATTTCAGGAAGGCCATCTGAGCCTGGAGTCTGTTCAACTCTGGATACTACTGTGCGAACACTGGAGCCTGATGAGTGCTTCCTAGTGATCGTCAGGCTTTTGGACTGGAAGTCAATGTGTGAATTTCTCCTCTCCAACCAATCTTGACCCAGGATGACAGTGAAGGGTTTCATGTCAATGATGTAGAAATCCTCTGTGTCCTTATACTTACCCAGCGTGAATGTAGCATTGGGAAGATAGGATGTACAAGGTAGTTGGCTTCCTCCAGCCAATCCCACTGAGAATGATGAAGAATCTGTGGGTGCTATACCAAGCTGAGCAGCAAACTGTCTGTCGATGAAAGACGATGTAGCTCCTGGATCTACCAAGATGTGAGTACTCTGTCCAAATACTTTCCCTTTGTACAACAACAGCTTCTTCTGTGATTTCAGCTGTGCTGTCTGAGACTGCATATGTGCGATGTGCTCTGAGGGAGTGTCCATCTGCTGAAACTGTAATGTCAGACTGGAAAGGACTTCTTCTGAGATACTCTCAACCCGGCCACTTGCTTCAGTGGCTTCTTCAGGCTGATTTACCTCGAGGGTGCTCTCAACACTGGTATCTGTGCAATACCCTGAGAGTTTCCCTGAGGAGCTGGAGCTGAAGCTGGAGCTGGAGTTGCAACTGCTGCATTGATGCTGTGCTGACCCTTTAGCTCCTTAACCAGGGTGTTGATCGTATTGATAAGTTTGCCGGACTCATTCTTAGCACCCTGATTCTGTTGCTGCTGTCTCCTGAAAGGATTCTGAGCTGGTGGCTTGCCTTTTATGTCTTTTCCATCTGGGGTCTTGGTGGAGAAACAATCCTTTGTGGCGTGATTGGTACGACCACAACGTTGGCAAGGCTGAGAAGGATTCTGTGCTTTTCCTTTCCCTTTACCTTTGCCTTTTCCACCTTTCCCTTTGCTCCGATTCTGATTGGCATTTGAGTTCTGACTGCCATTCTGGCTCTGATTCCAGTTCCTGTTGGATTTGTCATATGGCTTTCTGCCACGCCCTTTGTCCTTGTCCTTTTTGACTGGGCCTCCTGATGACTGCTCCTTCTGCCCCCGATAGTGAAGGGTCTCTGACTGCTTCGAATGAACAACATAATTCAAGTCGAGCAGTATCTGTGTGGTTTGTTGCCACGACAGATTATTCCTTTCATTTTCTGTTAGGAATCTTAACTGGAACTGTCTGCGGAGATCAGGGTCCATGTTGCGGACAAATCTGTCCTTTATTAACACATCGTTCAGATCAACTGCTGCTAAAGCAGCCAGTGACGTAAACGTGCGCAAATAGTCTGAGAAAGTCTGGCTCCCTTGAGTCAGTGCCATCAGGTGTTTCTTGGCCACTGATCTTTTATGGGGGTTGCCAAATTGACTGAGGAAAATCCTTCTGACCCTCTCATATGTGGCATCTGGTTGCTGTGCCACGACCTGGAAATAGTGTCGGTCATTGGTTTGGATGAGAGTCAGGAATACTGTGATCAGGTCCTTGTCTGGAACTCCTGGATAAGTGAACTGAAAATACCGGTCCACTGTGTCCAACCAAACTTCTGCGTCCTGTCCTGCTTTAAATTCCTTAGGTGGTGTCATTTTCACCTTTGGAACCAAAGTGGGTGGAGCTGGTGCTGGAACAGAATCATCATCAGGATCTGTAAAGACTATTGGAGCATTGTCTTCTGTATACTCATCTTCTGGTTCCTTCGGTTCATTCTGAGGATCCCTATATCTGCTCATATCGGGCCTCATGCGACTGATATTGTCGAAGTACCCTATCTGGTCGAATCTGGTCTGAGTATTGTCATAACCAGCGATCCACTTGGGAATCTTGAACCGACTGTATGCATCATAGGAGCCTAAGATGTCAAAGAACCATGTTGATGGATCTGCATTAATGGCTGGGATTTCTGGTTCTTCCTCTTCTGCCATCCAAGAAACAAAACACAACACCAAAGATGCCTTCAGCTAACTGAGTGTGTGTGTTGGTATATATATAGTATATATATCTATGTGATATACATATAGTATATCTGTATGTTTATATACATGTAGTATATTTGTACATTATAATGAGGTAATCATGTATATATATCCACCTTCTTCCCCCTCCAAGGAAGTGTGAACATAAGGCAGTTGTCAGTTGCCCTTATCCTCATCGCCTTCACTACTAGCACTAGAAAGGATTTCGTCCCCCTTCGGAGACCCCGCTTCGGAGTTGGTGGTTTCGTATGCCCGATGCAAATTCTCCTTGAAGATGGGGCGGAGGTGGCTGGTGGGAACCACCAGGCTCCACTTTGACTTGTCCCCGAAGGGGTAAGTCTTCTCCTCCATCGTAGCGAGAAGGTGGGACCCGAGGCCACCCGGCCCGGCGATCTTGTCGTTCGCCTTGAGGCCCTTGCCGTACAACTTCTCCAATCCGACAAATGCCATTTGCATGCCACTTTGCCAGGCGGAGAAGAGCAACGGGGCGTTATCAAAGCCTACGTCGTCCTTGTCGACGGCCAAAGAGAGCACCTGGGTGCAGTCACACAAAAGTTTACGATCAGCTGCAAATGTCACTTACGTGATTAAAGAAACTAAATACATATCCAGAAGACGTGCGGAAGATACCCAGAAGACATATGTGATATCTTCTGGATATCGTTTATTCAAGGGTTGTGCTTGCAGAACCATACCTTGATGCCACAATAGTCGCCATTCAAGTGAAGGGCGGTGGCCGACTTCCGTTTCGGTGTAGCCGACTTCAAGCCATGGGCGGCCTGAAGTAGTGAATTGGCTGGGTGCGTTATCACCCCCGTGAGAAGGGGCATGTCCGCGGTCCATGTCGCGGACTTCCCCTTCTCGTGGTAGTACCCCGTGGGGAGTATCTCCGGATCGTTCACCAGATCCTCGGGCACGCAGTACAATACCACGTGGCTACCCACCTCAAACCCCTCTTCAGCATCCTCCGCCACCGCATTCTTCTTCCCCTTCGGGTCCTCCGCCACCGCCTTCCCCTTCGCCTTCGGGTCCACCGATGCCGCCTTCCCCTTCGCCTTCTTGTCCTCCGCCACGGCCTCCGCCACCTTCCTAACCTTAGAGCTGCCCGCCTTTTTTTCCAGCTCCTCGATCTGCGTCTTAATCTCCAACTCGACCTGCAAGCATGCCGCCACTGAAACAGGCATATGTTAGTATGTTATACCAGAAGACACTCAGAAGACACTCAGAAGACACTCAGAAGACACTCAGTCATACTTGCCTATTAGCTAAGCCCTATAATTAACTAAGGAAGACGTGCAGAATACCCTCAAAACGTCTCTGAGGTGTCCTGGTGACGTCTTCTTGGTGAGACAACAAAACAGGTGAAACAGAAATTAATTAAGCAAATTAACGTACCCATCTCATCCTTCGCCTCACCGTCCAAGGCCTTGGCGGGCAGCTCGTGCAGCACCAACCCGTCGATGCTGAGCAACGCTGCCTTTTTTTGCTCGTGCGATGGGTACGTACTCGGATCGGGCGTCGGTCTCAATGACCAACGCCTGAATGGCGTCCGTGTGCTTGCGGTAGTATGGGTGGGCGGTCCGGGAGGCGTGCCAAACCCACTTTCCCTTTTCGGTGCCCCTCCCCGACACACAGGTATACACCCCATACCTCCAAAAAATTCTAAAATCGCAAATCATGTTCCTGAGGCGCCTGCCCACATCACGAACGTCGTAGTCGTCGCTGCAGGCCAGGACTTCCTCCCTGAAGGCCGCAGCCGCAAACGCTTGGTCCGTTACGTTAAGAAGCGGGTCCAGCCGCCCGTCGCAAACCCGCTCCACCATGATGCGGGTGAACTCCGCTTGGAAGTGGAGCCCGCCCGTCTTGGACAACTTCTTCTTGGACTCCCCCCGCTGGTTTCCCCCACCGCCTCCGCTCCCCTCCTCCCCATCCCTTGCTACGAGCCACTTGATGAAGTTTTCCTCGCTGGCGTTGCCTCCCACCGCCGCGACGAACGACTCAAACTTCTCCCGGACGGAGGTCACCCTCCTTCACCCCGCTGGCATTCTTTCGTTTCAAGGAATTAGACATTTTGTTTTCTGAGTTCTTTAAAAAGTCAAACTGTGCTGGAAGAGCGTAAACGGGTACTTTTTAGCGCCGCAAAGATGCCCGGAAGACGGGCAGGAGGTCTTTCGGGCGTCTCTGGCGCATCCCGTTCCGTACCCCGGTGATCGTACCGGTATCGAATCGACACCAACGTTCAAGCTAACATTCAAACAGTGCCGTCGATCAGCGAGCCCCTTTACCTATCGCGTCGGATCGGTCGAGTGAACTCTAGATGGTTTTTGACGGGAACATCGAGGACTCTCTGTAGGGAAACGCGGTTTTATGAATATAAGTTTTGCCGTGCAGCGGGTTTCCATCATAGTGGGTGCATGGCCGAATGGTCAAATATGGTAAGCCGAACGCGTCTCGCGCGAGGGGGAGGGGTTCGAATCCCCTTGGAGGCATGGGCATCCACGATTCCCCTTGTGTTCTAGTGATGTTCCCCGTGCGTGTGGCACGATGAGGCGATTGCCGCCAACGACGCCGCTAGTGCACAAGGGGCGTCGTGGGTGCCCACCCACGCCTTCATGCCATTTTAAGTTTCTGTAACTCATGGAGACCGTCCGATTAAGACGGGGGGGGTTTTCTGGACCGCAGATTGCACTGTCCGCTGCGCGCGTGATCGACTCTTCGACCGTTGCTAGGAGGGATGGTGCTCTAAAACAAGAGCAGTTTCTTCTACCAAATTCGTCGGCCGGTTTAACTTAGTAACTTGGTACGTTTGCCCCTCTCCCGAACAAACCACTTGTTTTTTTTGCAATTCTACCTTCACAGTACGGTTTTGCCCAATATTGCGCACCTTATATGTTTTTTTGTTTTTTCACGATTTTTTATATTTTTTTCAAAAAATACAAAAAAAAAACCAAAAAAACATTCGGAAGATACCCCAGATATCTTCTGTGCATCTTGTTACCCTCCAGAGATGTCTTTGAGGAAGACATGTCTTCTGGAAATCAGAAACTTGTAGAAGTTCCAACGAATGTCTTTTGAGACCTCTTCGGGGCGTCTTCCTCATTTTTTTGAGGATCTTCTACGCGTCTTCTAATGTCTACCTAATATTAGGTAGACATTAGGAACGCATCTCATAGGGGAAGACATAAGCCTCCAAGACATTCGGTGGAACTTCTACAAGTTTCAAATTTCCAGAAGACATGTCTTCCTCAAAGACATCCGGAAGATGTACAGAAGATATCTGGGGTATCTTCCGCAAGCACAGTCAAGAAGACGTCCGGAAGATGTCAGGAAGTGTCTTCCGCGTGTCTTCCGCGTGTCTTCCGCACCTCTTCTGGGTTCAGCAAGACATATATTCCCCGAAGGTGTCTGGAAGATGTACAGAAGGTATCGACACTTCTCGCGAACCCGCCTGAGGCGTGCACCTCTCTCCGGGCCGCGGGGCACAAAAATAGATATTTTTAAAAATGTAATTTTTCTACTAACTGTGCTCGCAGGATGCTGGAGCCGGACCACATGGACCACGCAAATGGCGACATGTCAGACGGCGCAACGGCTAGATGCAGATTTGGCCCGACACGGCCCCGATTCCTGTCTTTCTGACCCGTTTCCATGCCGTACTAACTGGGTTTTGAAAGCGCAGGGCACAAAGCAGAACGAAAGGCGGCACCCAACCGTACTCAACCGTAGACTCAACCGTAGCGGCACGCCGAAAGGCCCAACAGTAGAGCTCAGCGAAAGCGTCAACAGTAGGCTAAAAAACGGGGGAAAAATGAACTCCAGAGGTGCGATCAAGAGGACATCCAGAGGCTCCCCACTTGTGGGGCAGAAGGGCGGGAAAGGGGGGAATCCACCACGTAGGAACAGAGAGCTGTTGGATGAGGAGCAGACCGGCACGCTGCTCAGGCACTTTCAGGGGAAGGACCATGCAGCCACGGGAACTTTCACTGACGGCGCGCATCTACCGCAGCTGCCCGACGACTTCAACCACTGCCTAAACGCCTTCATCGAAAAATACTGCAGTCAGCACGGTGAGAAAACGGCGCTGGAGGCGAGGGCGGAATATTTCAGCACTGCCTACCCAGACAGGCGGCTTGAGTACACCCAGTGCTCGCAGGGCTACCCACTGGAGAATCCGTACGGCGTGCGGAACGAAACGGGGGAGACCATCTACACCCTTCTGCAGAACTGTGCCGAAATCCAACCCAGTGAGATAGACGAATATTGCATCCCAAAGGGCGGGCAGGGACACATCGTTGTGGCCCCACTGCGTTCATATGGGCCTCTGGTGGTAGAGTATTTGCAGCATATGACAGCGGCCGTCAGGCACTTTCACCAACTTGGAGAAGGAACCATGGTAATCTCCCAAGAGAACCCACCTGCAATACGGTGGGTGGGGGATAAGGTGGCTGCCATCCGCCTCACTTTTGTGAAACCAGAATACGCAGCAACTGTCATGTCAACGACCCTCGCTCACTTGCCAATCCACTGCGGGAAACTCGGAGCTGACAACATCGCTGACAGTGAAAGGGCGATCCCGAGGGTGAGGATAGCCGGCAGGGGAGGAGACCGTGGTGGGGCTGAGGAAAGACAACTGTGCATCACCAGCGAGGGCTTAAAAGGTAGGACGCTGCAGTCGCTTGAGGAGGAGCTGACAGGTATGCACATCATAGAAGCGGCTATGAAGGGTTCTTGGGAGGACTCGGTCCCCGCCGCCACCGCCCTGAACAACATCAGAATCGTCGCCGCCAGCGAGAAGGCAGCGCAGCAACTGGAAACGGGCGACATCAAGATACCGAGCCTGACCGAGTACGACGTACAGAGGATACCAACGAACAGAGCAATCCAGCACCTCTTCGCCACCGAGGTGGTCATAGTTGACTACGACAGAAGCATCGACTATGAGTTTGACGCGGACTTCCTGGTGACGTCCATCAACGAGACCCTTACCGACAAGCTGGGTGAAGGCCAACACCTGCTGCCGTGGCCGCCATCATACACGAAGCCAGCTACGGACGAATCGGTGCCGGCATCATACCTGAGGGTACGAAAACTGAAGAGGGGGCAGATATTCTCCGCCGTGGCCAGCGAAAAGGTCTACGCCTGGATAGCTGGACTACCAGAGAAGCGGTTCTCAATCAAGATAGAACATCTTGGTATGAGGTTCGAGTGCCAACACTCGGACTTCTCCCGATCCGGTAAGTACGCGAAGAGCAAGGGTGGGGGCGGCAGAGGCACGGTGCCACCCACAACACAGTCAGCAGACGAGGTCGTTCAAGCACTGGAAGGAAGGCTGGCATCCTTCGCCAAAGTGGCGAAAGGAGACAGCAAAACCGAGGAGGAGGTACGGGCTCTACGTGTAGTAGTTGAAAGGCTGGAGACTGCCACGGCCAAAGGTTTCAAGGACACCGTCAAAAGTGTCGAACGGGTCGGTGACGGGGTGATCGACCTCACAGAGAAGTCCAAAGGCTTCAGCGAACTTCAACTTGAACTTCAACAAAAGATGGTCGACAACCTCATCAAACTCAACTCTGGACAGCAGCTGAACTCCCCGCAATCGGACGACTCCCTCCACTTCCGCAAGAGGACCAAGCAGCGCATCGCCTCACCGGAAGGCGAGGACACAGCTATGCTCGACAAGGAGAGGCAAGACCTGGAGAAGAAGCTAGCCAGCACCGTCTCAGCCATCGAAAGGTCCAACCAAAAGGTAAAATCCACACACCCCACTGCCTGGAATACTGCACTGAATACCAACCTAGTCATCGGCAAAGGCAACACAGGGAACAGAGGGGAGCAGAAAGGCTACTCACTGCCTGAATCGGCCCGGGCTGCCACTGGCAGCAACACTATTGTAGTTACATCCAAGGGACTAACAATAAAGGGGACTGATCACAGGCCGGCAGATCCAAGTCGACAAGGGAAAGCCGACGCGGATAGAAAAGCAAGCCAGCAGAAGAGCAAACACCGGGTAGCATCAGGTGAAAAAGAAAAGCACCACTCCGAGCCCGATCGAAGGACCCACCAGAACAGCTGTTCACCATATATTTATTGCCTGAATAGAACTGCAACTAGCCATGCAAACAACTACAAATATTTAATAAGCAACTGGGGTGTACCCATAAATCCCTGCCCTGCTCAGTGCCATCGTTGTGAACTTCTGCTCAAAATAACTGACACCTGCAAGCTAAAAACCAAACACAAATATACTAGCGAAAATAACGAAAACAGCAACCGCCACCACACTGCCAACGAGGCAGAAGCACTGCATAGAAGCACATACGTCAGAATAGCAGCCGAAACCGAAACCGGGGCCGTAGGACATAACACTAAGCACAAGTACAGCATACTAAGCAACCGAAGGTGCAATGACATGCACCCTGGAATAATGAGTGAGACTGTAGCCACAAATAAGAAATGGCGACACAAGGCGCACATGAACTGCAATAATAACCCACAAAGCAAGAAGCAAAAGGAGGGAGCAAGCATAAGACGAAACTGTGAACAAATGTATAGACAGGAAGGTGAACAAACTGGCCCTACAGGTATGCAGGAAGATAGAGGAAACCCTAATGCTACCCTAGGTAAATTGAGTACCAGAAGGCCCCTGGGGGGAGTAGCACAGAAAGGCTCGACAGGAGAACTCTTGGGGGGACTATTTTACAAATGGACAGGCGATACGCAAATTTACAGAGGGAACCGGCAAACTTCGGTGTTTAGCGAATTGCTCCAGGAGCTCTACGTTAAAATACGAAGTTTTGTAAAAACGACCCTAACAGAACAAAATTTTAAGGAGACAACCAAGGGCCACACACAAGAACATATTGGGGAAAACGTAGCCCAGACATGTGGCAAAAAGTATGGGAAGACGCTGCAGTCAAATGTAACGCGTAACACAGAAAGCAACGCGGGGTCAGGAGAACCCGCACGCTGGCGGAAAGACGGGGTTAGCGACAACAAAAGGAACCCACGAGAGATATTGAAAGGGAAAAGGCTGATTGCAACAACCTGCACGACTATATGGAGGGAAATGAAGGGAAACCCTAAACCAAAAGGGGCTTACCTACAGAAGAAAGGGGGAATAGGGGCACATAACAGCGAAATTGGACGGAAATATTTTACACAGAACCTACAAATGGTACAATACGAATGTAAAATAAAAACAAGCTTGAACAAACGACATTGGACATTTAGCGAATTGCTCCAGGAGCTCTACGTAAAAATGCGAAGTTTTGTAAAAACGACCCCAGCAGGGAAATATTTTAGGAAGACAACCAAGGGTAGCACACGAAAACATATTGGGGAGGATGCAGCCCAGATGTGCTGCATAAAGGACGAGACGACACCACGGGCATGTGTAACGCGTAACAAGGAGAACAGTGTGAAGACAGGAGAACATGCACGCTGGCAGAATGATAGGGACAATAACAACATAAGGAACCCACAAAGTATATTGAACAGGAAAAGGCTGACCACAACAACCTACACAACTATATGCAAGGGGATGAGGGGAAACCCTAAACCAAAGAGTACTTACCTACAGGAAAAGAGGGGAATAGGGGCACATAACAGCAAAATTGGACGGAAATATTTTACACAGGGCCTACAAATGGTGAAATACGAACGTGAAATGAAAATGAGCTTGAACGGACGACATTGGACATTTAACGAATTGCTCCAGGGGCTCCACGTAAAAAAACGAAGTTTTGTGCGAACGGCCCAAACGGGAAAATATTTTGAAGGGGCACCCATAGAGCATACACAACTAAGGTTTGAGGAAAAAGAAGCTCAGAAAAGCAGTAAGGCAAGTACAAGGGGACGGAAGGAGTGTGTAACGCGTAACAAGGGAGGCAGTGCGGAGGAAGGGAAACACAACCAAAGGAGATGCGTGACGAATAATAGACATGAAGATAACTCACAAGGCGCACCAATAAAAGCGGTACTTGTAATTTGCGTTGTGATTACTGTCCTAACAAAAAGTAACATTAACGAGCGAAAAGGACCAGCACGAAAACCAACACAAAGGGTGCGGGTGACAAAATGCAAGGAGGCTAGCAGGAGGGCAGAAAAGGGAGTGCTGGGTGAAGCTCCGGAAAGGGAGCATGCAGCACAGTGCATGCAGAAACGAAGCACAGCGGCAACAGCAAAAACCCGGCAAACAGTTGAAACTGGAAAGGTAAGTGAGGAAATGCCAAGAGGAGTCAACGACCAACGCCAGGAAATAACACAGGAAACGCCCCCAAAGGGCCCCAGGTGGTTAGCCACAACAGAAGAGGGGGGACGAAGGGCGAACTTCAGAAGAAACCTCACATATTACCTACGGGCGAACCGGCAGGAGCACGCATATGCACACAAAAGAGGAAGGAGATATTGGAGTGAACATGCGAAAGGGAAAACATGCAGGTGGGTACAACGTACCAAATATGACAGACCACAACTGGTCAGAAGCAACCAGGTAGTAAGGCAAGAAACAAAGGACAGGGACAATAGTAAGTGGGCGCGAAAACATGGCGAGATGCGCCGAATGAAAAGGGAAGGCCAAAACATAGCGAGAACGGTGGGAGCCCAAATAATGAGCATGCATGTAACACTAGGTGTGCTGGGCACTCTGGCTAAACGGATGGAGCAGGCACAACTGGCAATGAAAAACCCTCGACAAGAGGTACCGCAGGTCAAAGCGGTGAATGAAAAGTCTACGGTAGCACGAGGAGCAGCCTTGGGCACAAGACCCAACAGGAAAGCTGAACAGATTGAGGAGACGGGTAGGTATGCCTAAGCGAAACCACAGCCCTCACATATAGGGGGGGGAACATGCTCGAACGAGAAAATGGAAGGACAGTACCCCAAGAATTCTGTCACGCAGGGAATATTTGCCAAGGATGGGAAACTGAATATGCACCAAGTGGACCTCGCGCTCGAAACACTGGAAGACAACCCTCCGGGTTCAACAACCATGCAAGAAATACTGAAAATGCTGAGGGAAAATGACAAAAAATTTCTGGAAATGATAAAAGAAAAAGTCGCCAAAAAGGGTGGCACCCAGATACCAGTGGTAGGAAACGGACACTGGCTACTACTGATGGTAGGAGTCTGCGTCGCAAAAGATAACAGCACGTTGCAGGCCTATGTATACGATTCTATGGGCATGGAAAGACAGACGCGGAAGAAAACCGCCCAAGAGCACACGAGAATGGCGGAGGAACTGCAAGGAGCAGTGAGTGCATGGGTAACGGGCAACAAGGAGGCAATGGGGTGCCTGGAAGCTAGAGCCACGCCGATGTACGACAGGCACCAACACGATGCATTCAGCTGCGGCGTCTGGGTGATATATATTGCGGAGCTATGGCAACAGTGGCTGTTAGAAAGGAACGGAGCCTGGATACAACATGTGTACACGAACACACTCCAAACCAGTCGATGCGTGACACTACACACCACGGAAATAGTGAATAAATGCAGAGACAGATTCAGGCCAAAGATAAAGTCGGCCATAATGAGGGAAAATAAGCCACATGCAGAACAGGACACGGATGAAGTTGAGCTGACAAGGGAGGACCCAGCAAAAAGGACAGGGGCAAAACAGGCGCGAACCCAAGGAACGTGTGCGGCGGATGCCTTCATGAGGGAGGTGGAGCGTGGCCGCACAGGGGAACAGGTGGAGGACACAATGCGACAACAAGGGGTGGGCATACAAACAATAATGAACGTTCGGGAAGCACTTCAAGCGCTACAACAAGACACTGAAGCCCTCATAGGTGAAACAATGAGAAAACTGTCAACAGATGGCCGAACCCAAATAGCAATAAGAGATGGAGAAAAATGGGCAATGATGATGCTCACAATAACACGCCAGGACATGCAGGCGCATGTGTGGCTACCTACTGGAGGAATAGAAAAACAGGACGAACTGCTAATAGCTATAGATGTTTGGACCATACTGCGAGAAGCCTACGACCTGCAAAAGGTGAAATATAGTGGACTAAAAACACATAGCACACCACCAGAATGGGGAAAATTCAGTCAAGGTGAGCAAGCGATAAGAGTGGCGGGGAGCTGGAAATACTGGCATGTTGACGGCAAACCAGGACACTTCAAACTCGGGACTAGAAACACGGCACGGCTGCAGGGGGAGACTCGGGAGATGCGGCGGACGACAGAACAAACAACTGGGCTGGCCGAGGAGGACATGAAAAGTGACGAACCGAAGGAAGATGGCAGGGCACCTACTACGGAGCAACACGCCACGGGCGAAGCAACGGAAGAAAAGAACACAAGTACCACGGACAAGCTAGTTCAGGCCACGCTACGGTTCCGTCCGATAAGCAAAGAACAAGCGAACGAAAGGCTAAAGAAGGAGGAGGGAACGGCGACAGGAAAAAAGCTGAGGCCTCCCGCGAACGCCAAGAAATACCCGCCACCTACTACAACAACGAAAATGAACAAAAGGGACAATGAGGAAACCAAAGGGTCCCTGGAGGCACTGAAGCAATGGGGAGGGAACATGCCAAAAACGGAGAACCTAAACACTGAAGAAATGGGAGAAGCACAACAACACACTATAAATTTCCTAACATGGAACATACAGGGCGCCCGGCACTCACTGTACGAACTGGAGGAGCAAATGAAAAAATGGGAGATAGATATAGCAATAGTCACGGAAACTAAGACTGCGAATGAGGAAATAAAAAGACACTTCAGAAACAAAAAACAGTCAAACATATGCACAAACATACCAACAGAGGAAGGGGAGGGAGAAGAGAGCAACCACACGGCGGGCCTTGCCGTAATACTCACAGGGGAATATGCCAAACCACATAACCACACCGAGGTGCAGGTACCGCACTTACGCGGAGTACTCACACACACGCTGCTCCACTTTCCGGGAGGAAAATACTTACACCTGCTAGGGGTATACTACCCGGTGGAAGGGAAAGACGTGGCGGAAGAGACAGGACGAGGGGAACTCGACAGAGAGGCGGCCAGAAATGGCATACAGGAGTATGTGCGAATGGTGACCACAGCCAGCGACAATGCGGTAGGACAAACGGTACTAATTTGTGGGGACCTGAATGCCACGACGGGAACGCCGAAAAATAGCAGGGACAGAGAATGGAACAAAACCCTGGAAGCCACGGGTCTGCAAGATGTGGGAGGGACCAGGGAAACAACACTAACATGGCATGAACGACGGAACATAGACAGAATGCTAGCAAGCAAAGCAGAATTACAATACTACACGCAACCAACGGCAGGAGAACTCACCGAGCTACACATGAGCGACCACAAAATGGTCTGCACAACGCAACTGGACCTAAAAGCCTGGGGGACCCACCGACCAACGACACAAAAGCCACAACATGCAAAAACAGACAGACTGAAACTCCCGCTAACAGAAGCAGAGGGGAATACCCTCAGGCAAACACTGGACGCTGCATATACGAAGGAATTACAAGATGAAATGCAAGAAGCAACAAACGGGATAAAAACAGCAACCAGCACAAGGCACAGAAAACGGGCAATAGACTACGCGGGAGGGGTGGTTGCAAGGATAATGGGGGAAGCAAGAGACAGGGCAATGATGGATGTCAACTTACCGAAACAAGCGGCAGCACCAGAACAACAACATGGACTACACCTCCCAAAAACCCTCCGCAAAGAAAGGGACGGCCACCTGAAAGAAAGGAACAGGTGCCGTGAGAACATAGCATTATGGAAGAAGGACATAGAAACACGAGAACAAGTAACCGAGGAAGCACGGACGGAAGATTTTGACAACCGAACAAGCGAAATGAGGAAATGGGAACAATGGGAACGGGAACAGAAAAAGCTTGCGACAAAAGAGGCAAGGAAGTGCATTAAAGAGCACGAAGCAAACCGAAAACAGAAAACAAGAATGAAAATGAGAGAAGGATACTGGGGCAACATAAAGCACTACCACAAATTGATATACAAAAAAGAGATAGAAAACGGAACGGCACCAGCTACAACAATACAAGCGATTGAAACCATGCAAGGAGAGCTAGTGGTAGGACACCAAAAAGTGGCACAGGCAATGGGCGAACACATTGCGTGGTCGGAACCATACAAAATGAAGGAACCAGAGAAAGGACTTAAAGATACGCCACCCTGGCTTGACGAAAGGTACAAGAACTACATGAAGGAAAACCAATGCAAAAGGCCGGACCAAACAAAAGTAAACCTAAATGTGGACAAAGAGGCCTATCGACAGGCGGTGATGAAAATGAAAACCAACAAAGCAGCCGGGCCCATGGGGATACAAAATGAAATACTGAAACAGATGCCGGACAGATTCCACGACCAACTGTGTGAACTCAAATTAATGTGGGAGCATAGACACACCCCCCTACCATGGAAAAAAGGCTACTTCTGCTTCCACCACAAGCAGGGTGAAGTAACAAAACAAAAAAACTACCGACCTATAGCACTACTGGATTGCCTGTTCAAATTATACACTACAGTACTCACAAAAATGCTAGCTGACTTCTGTGAGATAAACGGCATGCTCTCGGAAGCACAAGAGGGCTCAAGGGAAAACCACAACACAATGAAGCAACTCACCAGGGTAACCAATGCCATTGAAGACGCCAACCTCTCCAAACGAAACCTACATGCAACCTACGTGGATTTCGAAAATGCGTATGGCTCGGTTGACCACAAAAGACTCATTACGACACTAAAACACCTAGGGGTGCCACCACAACTTACCGAAGCTGTTAGGGACATACTGGGAGAAAACGAGGAGGACTCCATGCAAATGAGAGCAAAAGTAGGGGACCAGGTCTCGGAAGAGGTGCCAATAAGAAGGGGGATTCTGCAAGGCGACAGCATGAGCCCGCTACTGTTCATACTATACCTGGAACCTCTCCTTAGATGGCTAGAGGTGGGAGACCATGGATACCAACACAAGTATGCAACTGACAGGGAGCTCAGAGGGGAACTGAGAACCTCCTCCGGAGCGTTTGTGGACGACCTAATTATACTAACCAAACTAATGACAGGCATGGAGCAACAGCTAAAGAAACTCTCGGCATTTGGAGACTGGAGTGGACTCAGAATAAACGAGGACAAAACAAAGATAACAGGGGTAGAACATGGCAACAAAAACGTGAAAGAAAGTAGGCACCAAGGGGTGAAATGCGGAAGTCGAACGCTAAAAGTCCTAAAAGCCGGGGATACCTACAAGTACCTGGGGGTCCTACTCAATATGCTGGGGACATGGAAAGAGGAGAAAAGAAAGTCACTACGGGAACTCAACAGAAGAATAGATGCACTACTGGCAACCCCCCTCACACAAAGACAAAAAGAGTACTCCCTGAAGTCGGCCATATTGGGGAAATTCAAATACGGACTCCACCTCGGGATATACACACAGGGGGAAATACAACAGGCCGAAAATCAGCTGGGAGCCGCGATGAAAAGAATATATGGACTTCCCGCGAATGGTACGCCCAATGAACTAAACACGGAGGAAAAAGAGGAATACGGACTGGGGCTCCAGTCCCTACAGGCAATATATGCACAGGAAGTATACACGGGACTGGCAGGAGCTGTTCAGAGTGAGGAAGACAAAGGGGCCCAGATGGGATACGGCAAAAGGGAGAGAAATCTTCAAACCAGACAAAGAATGTCACAAGTCAGCAGGTCCACAGCCGGGCTACTGGAAAAACACTTCGAAGAAAGGGGACACAGCAGCACAAGGAGCAAGCTAAAAATGGGACTGCAGACACAAACGAACACTCTGAGGAAGATGAATGCTCTGAATGAATATGGAATACGCGTGAAAGGAGTGGGAACCCACATGCAGGAACTGGGCAAAGAAACACTACCTATAATGAGGCAGCTGGGAAAAGCTAAAAGGGTATACACAAACGCGGAAATGGAGGGCACAACCAGAACGACCAAGCACAAAAGGATAATGGATACAGAATACAGAGACCCACAGTCGCAGCCTGCGACGACAGGCTTTGAAAAAATGGGAACAGTAAATGTAATACAGGAAACGAAAACTCAGCAAGCCACCAAACAAATAAACTTTACCAAACTACTCACGCTATTCAGAAACTACCCGGACCTCAAGAACTTAACCACGGCAGACGGGAAAAGTGCCATACCAATAGAAACACTGAAAGCAACAGGTGGAAGGAAACACGACACCAAGACGGCAACAAAGATAGCACAGGGAATGCTGCACCTATACCCATACATTTGCGAAGGACAACCCAACGACATTAAGAAACCAGGGGACCACTGGGACCATGTGTGGAACAGAAGGCTGAAACCTGAATATATACAAGAACGGAAAACAGGAGAGCTAGAGAGGTACACCAAAAGTACGGTAAGCATGGAAAACATAAGCGACTGGCCGGCACAAATAAAGGCGCTACATGAGGCTGGAAACAGTCTGAAGGACATACTGCAACTAGTGTCTATGTACCCGCTAGCCAACCAAACGAAGCATTTCGAACAGTCAGAGGTGGAGTGGACGGAACATGAGAAGGAGGTTCTGGGCATAGAAACCGACCAAGAAAAGGAGGAAGACGACGTGATGACCACCAGACACCCGCGGGGGAGAGTAAAGAGGAAGTCAGGACAACAGGAAAGAGGCCAGTGGTCGACACAGGAAGACCGAATGGACATGCTAGGACAAGAGGGAAACTACACGCCCGCCGGGATACTGGCAACGAGACAGTACCTGCAAAACTACACAGACTCGACCTCGAAAGTAACACAGTACGAAATACGGTGGACCGATGGCGAAGGAAACGAACAGACGACGTGGAGCACAGAAGAAACAGTAAGAACACACCTGCTCAAACACAACCTCTCCTCGGACCAAGGATGGAAAAACCTAGTGGAAGAATGGAAGAATGACAAAAGAGACAAAAGGACCAAACGTGAGCCCGCTGAAGAGATACTGGCAGGACAACCAAACGGCGAACAGAGGTACTGGAAAGAAGTAACGCACCTGGAAATATGCACAAGGGAAACGAACCCGGACCAGGACATTAGGCACATTCCAGGTGTGAAGGACAGACAACTGCGCACGGAAGGTGGCACCACCTACTGCTATGAGCCGGAGGGAAGCCTTATAGGCACGCTGAGCACGGTAAAAGCTAGAGAATTGTACGACAGATATGCCGAGGCGGTGGGGGACAGCACGGCACAAGGGCCAACAGAGAAACAACTGGCCAAAAGGCTGAAACTAAGTGTAGAACACAAAATACATGTAAACACTTTTGAGGAGGAAATAGCACAACTGCTGATAAGGTACTCCAGCAAAGCGGAGATGAAACACAGAAAAAGGAACCTCCAAAACCACTGGCCCTTCCCTCCGGAAATGATGGAGGCGGTACACACAGCCATGGGAGTCCAAACAGAGGTATTCGCCTCCCCACTTAATGTACACAGGGACACCAGAACGTACTACTCGCAATACCCCCGAGACTCGGTATTTGGGGCTGTAGGCTCGGCATGGGAAGAGCAATGGGAAAAACTGGGGTCATACCAATTCAACCCAGAGTACACAGCAGGGGACCTCTACAAGGCACCGAAAAAGGCAATTAACTCCACAAAAACGGCCGAACCCGTTCTGGGGGTAGGAATATACCCCACATATGCCAAAAGCCCGTATAGAAAACTGCTGAATAAGCACATGGGATACAGGGTACACGAGTTACTGGAGATAAAGGAAGGGCAGTTCACCTTCCTACCACCCGACCACTGGATGCAAGGCAACCTACAGAAACCCAAACAATGCAACTGGAACATGAGAATACTGGTAGCAGCGAATGCGGCAGGATGGAGAAAATACTGCCCGGACGCACTCAAAACCCACGACATATTCAGCAAGGCCCTTCTCAAGTGCCCGCAAAGCAAAGTCAGGACGATAGGCAGAGCATGCTACATACACAGGCCTCTCACCCTCAAGGATGCGGACAGGCGACCTAGGTCAATTACAGAATGGGAGAAGGATTGCGTCATAGACTCCGCGCCATGGATGCACCATGAACTACCGGTCATGCAAGCACTACCAGGCGGCCACTTGGAAAACCACACAGAGAAGATAATTGACCGGTGGATGGAAGACAGGGAAAAAGAAGGGGAGCACAGAGGAGGGGATAGGGGGCCGAGGCCAACGACTATGGACGTACTAAGAGCTAACACCACGTGGAGTAGGGAGGAAATAAACAGAGACGCCCTAAGAAGGTGGGCATTACAATTCACGGGCCCAGACACAACGGACGAGCACATAAACGGAGACCAATGGCTGCAGTGGGAAAGGGGTGAAATGGAGAAAGCAGAACCACCACCAGAAAGCAGGTGGGACAACCAAGGAAAAGGATACCCAGAGCCCCACAGGAGGCATAACAGAAACAATATGATTTACACAGATGGAAGCCAAAGAAAAGTCAAAAAGGAAAACGGGGAAGTCGAGGAAGTAACGGCGGCAGGTGTCTGGGACCCAAGAGTGGAACGGGCAATGAACCACATGCAAAGATGGGCCGGACGATGCCAAACTGTTAACAGGGCGGAGCTCACTGCCATATATATGGCACTGACACTAGACTCAAACTCGGGAGAAGAAAAAGTCAGCATATGCACGGATAGTCTGACCTCCCTCTACCAGATACAAAACATGAAAAGAAGGCCGCACACGCTTGAAAGGCACGTACACAGGGACCTACTGTGGAAAATAATGAAACAAATACAAAAGCTAAATAAGGAAGGAACAAAAGTGGCCCTATACAAGGTTAAAGCGCATGTGGGAATACATGGGAATGAAATGGCGGACGAGGTGGCAAAAAGGGCCTGTGAGGAAGGGGAATACGGCCTCAACCACGACAACACGGATACAGTGATGCTACTAGCAATATGCGAGGCCACGGGTAGACAACTGGAAGGACACCAAGCAATACTCAACCATGTAACAAAAAAGGTGAGGGAGGCAAAAATGACGGGAAAAACAAACATAATACAAAGACTAAAAAGGAAACTAGAAACCGGGCCAGAAGAATGGGAGACCAAAAGACAACGCATTGAGAGGACGGAGGCAGAATACGCACAAAAAAACCGGGAGCCTACTGAAATAGAAACAGCCTGGGCAGACACCTGGCCCGATGAACCGGAATGGCAACAGGAACAGGAAGAGGAATTGGAACTCCAGAAGATGGAACGATTAGAGGAGGAGGCATTAATACAGGAGCAGCAGGTACAAACAGCACAACAAGCTAAACAAAAGAGGGGGCAAGGGCGAGAGAGCACACGGGGAGTAGAAATGAATAAGGAACAGGCATGGAAGACAAGAACAATACAGAAAGAGGAGGCATTAGAACAGGGAGAAAGACAAAAACGAAGAAGAACCCAAAGCCAGGCAAAACCCGACCAACCAGCCCCACGGGAAGCTGAAGGGCCGAGGGAAGCCCAAGGAGAAACTGCACAAGGGTCAACCCAGAAACTGAAGCTACCGGAAACACAGAATGTGGACACGACAACACAGCAGGACACCGCAGCCGAGCTCAGAGAAATGGCCCAACAACAGGAGGAAGCACAGGAAGAATGGAGAGCACTCCAGGAAATGGTACAGGACCAGGAAGCAGCGCAAAAGGAAGTACACCAAGTGAAGGAATGGAGAAAGTCCTCGAGGGAAAAAATACTGAAAGCAACACAAGAAAAGCCAGAAAAATACATGCAGCACCTCAAAGGTGATAAAGCCATGCACAAGCTCTCTAATGGATACTGGAAGAAGGGAACTGAATACCTAAACGAGAAAGACGTGACAGTCCTGCTAAGATGCCGGGCGAACAAACTACCAGCAGGACCATACAAGAAGCAGCAAGGAGGGAGAAGGTCGCAAAAATGCAAATGCTGCGGGATGCCCAGACAAGTAAACGCGGGAGGATTCATACGCACAGCCCATGTGCTGGGAGGATGCACAGAGAGGGAGATAAAGAACATGGTAATAAGCAGGTCGGATGAGACCACCAAAATGATAGCGAAAGCAATTAGCAAAGGCAGGAAAGGAGGATGTGTAATAAGAACCCATGCGGGGAAAAAAGGGAAAGGAATGAACAACGGGAGACCAATAGAAGACTTCCTCCTCACAAGGGGGCAATGCAGACTGGACGGACGAAACACACCGGCACCAGCACACGGAAAGGACACCATACCACACTACGTGGACATAGTAATGCTAGAGGGAACTGAAAAGGGGAATGAGCAGCCTGGGTACACACACCAAAAGGCAATGACGGAAGCGGGCCACATACACCTGATAGAGGTAACATACACAGACGAAATGAGTTGGGAGGAAGCACTAAAGACGAAGTACACAAAATACACACCGCTAGTAAAACTACTAGAACTATATGGCTACAAGGTAACGCTACACGTGATGGTATTCGGCAATACGGGAACGATATACGAACACACGGAGAAAATACTGACCAAACATTTAGGATTCGACAGACAAGAAGCTCTACACCTACTCAGGAAAATACATGACCTAGCGACAGGATTTGCAGTAAGCCTAAACAGACTATACAGAACTAAAGTAGACAAGGAACCAGACTAAGGGACAAAGAAGAAGGAGTCAAGGGGACTCACAAAGCCCCACACCCCGTCCAAGGGTGTCTCTTTTTCTTTTTCTTTTGATTGTGTGAGCTGCCCATTGTGTACGAGCTGGCTATTATCATGCGAGCCGGCCTGTGTGCGAGCCAGGCATTGTGCGGTGATAGTTTGAGCTGCCCATTGTGTACGAGCTTGCTATTATGCGAGCCGCCCTGCGTGCAAGCCTGCCATTGTGCAGGCTTTTTGTGAGATGCCTATTGTGTACGAGCTGGCTATTATGCGAGCCGGCCTGTGTGCGAGCCAAACATTGTGCGGTGATTGGGTGATCTGTTCATTGTTTACGAGCTAGCTCTTATGCGAGCCGGCCTGTGCACAAGCCGGCCATTGTGCGGTGATTGTTTGAGCTGGCCATTGTATACGAGCTGCTATTATGCACGCCGGCCTGTGTACAAGCCGGCCATTGTGCGGTGATTTTGTGACCTGCCCATTGTGTGCGAGCTGGCTATAATGCACGCCGGCGTTTGTGCAAGCCGGTTATTGTGCGTTGATTGTGTGAGCTGCCCATTGTGTACGACCTGGGATTGGCAGTGAGCCGGTCATTACCATTTTGTGCGATTACCAGCATGTGAGCTATCCTTTTGGGGGGGAGGGGGGGGGGCATTGTGCGAGCCGGCCATCGAGGGTGCCGGCCATTGTGTGATCGGCTATGGTCCTGCAACCCATCGTGTACGAGCTGGCTATTATGCACGCCGGCCTGTGTACAAGCCGGCCATTGTGCGGTGATTTTGTGACCTGTCCATTGTGTGCGAGCTGGCTATAATGCACGCCGGCGTTTGTGCAAGCCGGTTATTGTGCGTTGATTGTGTGAGCTGCCCATTGT
>LGRX02024830.1:0-29638 GCA_001247695.2 Cymbomonas tetramitiformis | reverse complement strand
AAAAGAAAAAGAGACACCCTTGGACGGGGTGTGGGGCTTTGTGAGTCCCCTTGACTCCTTCTTCTTTGTCCCTTAGTCTGGTTCCTTGTCTACTTTCGTTCTATATAGTCTGTTTAGGCTTACTGCAAATCCTGTCGCTAGGTCATGTATTTTCCTGAGTAGGTGTAGGGCTTCTTGTTTGTCGAATCCTAAATGTTTGGTCAGTATTTTTTCCGTGTGTTCGTATATCGTTCCCGTATTGCCGAATACCATCACGTGTAGCGTTACCTTGTAGCCATATAGTTCTAGTAGCTTTACTAGCGGTGTGTATTTTGTGTACTTCGTCTTTAGTGCTTCCTCCCAACTCATTTCGTCTGTGTATGTTACCTCTATCAGGTGTATGTGGCCCGCTTCCGTCATTGCCTTTTGGTGTGTGTACCCAGGCTGCTCATTCCCCTTTTCAGTTCCCTCAAGCATTACTATGTCCACGTAGTGTGGTATGGTGTCCTTTCCGTGTTCTGGTGCCGGTGTGTTTCGTCCGTCCAGTCTGCATTGCCCCCTTGTGAGGAGGAAGTCTTCTATTGGCCTCCCGTTGTTCATTCCTTTCCCTTTTTTCCCCGCATGGATTCTTATTACACATCCTCCTTTCCTGCCTTTGCTAATTGCTTTCGCTATCATTTTGGTGGTCTCATCCGACCTGCTTATTACCATGTTCTTTATCTCCCTCTCTGTGCATCCTCCCAGCACATGGGCTGTGCGTATGAATCCTCCCGCGTTTACTTGTCTGGGCATCCCGCAGCATTTGCATTTTTGCGACCTTCTCCCTCCTTGCTGCTTCTTGTATGGTCCTGCTGGTAGTTTGTTCGCCCGGCATCTTAGCAGGACTGTCACGTCTTTCTCGTTTAGGTATTCTGTTCCCTTCTTCCAGTATCCATTAGAGAGCTTGTGCATGGCTTTATCACCTTTGAGGTGCTGCATGTATTTTTCTGGCTTTTCTTGTGTTGCTGTCAGTATTTTTTCCCTCGAGGACTTTCTCCATTCCTTCACTTGGTGTACTTCCTTTTGTGCTGCTTCCTGGTCCTGTACCATTTCCTGGAGTGCTCTCCATTCTTCCTGTGCTTCCTCCTGTTGTTGGGCCATTTCTCTGAGCTCGGCTGCGGTGTCCTGCTGTGTTGTCATGTCCACATTCTGTGTTTCCGGTAGCTTCAGTTTCTGGGTTGACCCTTGTGCAGTTTCTCCTTGGGCTTCCCTCGGCCCTTCAGCTTCCCGTAGGGCTGGTTGGTCGGGTTTTGCCTGGCTTTGGGTTCTTCTTCTTTTTTGTCTTTCTCCCTGTTCTAATGCCTCCTCTTTCTGTATTGTTCTTGTCTTCCATGCCTGTTCCTTATTCATTTCTACTCCCCGTGTGCTCTCCCGCCCTTGCCCCCTCTTTTGTTTAGCTTGTTGTGCTGTTTGTACTTGCTGCTCCTGTATTAATGCCTCCTCCTCTAATCGTTCCATCCTCTGGAGTTCCAATTCCTCTTCCTGTTCCTGTTGCCATTCTGGTTCATCGGGCCAGGTGTCTGCCCAGGCTGTTTCTATTTCAGTAGGCTCCCGGTTTTTTTGTGCGTATTCTGCCTCCGTCCTCTCAATGCGTTGTCTTTTGGTCTCCCATTCTTCTGGCCCGGTTTCTAGTTTCCTTTTTAGTCTTTGTATTATGTTTGTTTTTCCCGTCATTTTTGCCTCCCTCACCTTTTTTGTCACATGGTTGAGTATTGCTTGGTGTCCTTCCAGTTGTCTACCCGTGGCCTCGCATATTGCTAGTAGCATCACTGTATCCGTGTTGTCGTGGTTGAGGCCGTATTCCCCTTCCTCACAGGCCCTTTTTGCCACCTCGTCCGCCATTTCATTCCCATGTATTCCCACATGCGCTTTAACCTTGTATAGGGCCACTTTTGTTCCTTCCTTATTTAGCTTTTGTATTTGTTTCATTATTTTCCACAGTAGGTCCCTGTGTACGTGCCTTTCAAGCGTGTGCGGCCTTCTTTTCATGTTTTGTATCTGGTAGAGGGAGGTCAGACTATCCGTGCATATGCTGACTTTTTCTTCTCCCGAGTTTGAGTCTAGTGTCAGTGCCATATATATGGCGGTGAGCTCCGCCCTGTTAACAGTTTGGCAGCGTCCGACCCATCTTTGCATGTGGTTCATTGCCCGTTCCCCTCTTGGGTCCCAGACACCTGCCGCCGTTACTTCCTCGACTTCCCCGTTTTCCTTTTTGACTTTTCTTTGGCTTCCATCAGTGTAAATCATATTGTTTCTGTTATGCCTCCTGTGGGGCTCTGGGTATCCTTTCCCTTGGTTGTCCCACCTGCTTTCTGGTGGTGGTTCTGCTTTCTCCTTTTCACCCCTTTCCCACTGCAACCATTGGTCTCCGTTTATGTGCTCGTCCGTTGTGTCTGGGCCCGTAAATTGTAATGCCCACCTTCTTAGGGCGTCTCTGTTTATTTCCTCCCTACTCCACGTGGTGTTAGCTCTTAGTACGTCCATAGTCGTTGGCCTCGGCCCCCTATCCCCTCCTCTGTGCTCCCCTTCTTTTTCCCTGTCTTCCATCCACCGGTCAATTATCTTCTCTGTGTGGTTTTCCAAGTGGCCGCCTGGTAGTGCTTGCATGACCGGTAGTTCATGGTTCATCCATGGCGCGGAGTCTATGACGCAATCCTTCTCCCATTCTGTAATTGACCTAGGTCGCCTGTCCGCATCCTTGAGGGTGAGAGGCCTGTGTATGTAGCATGCTCTGCCTATCGTCCTGACTTTGCTTTGCGGGCACTTGAGAAGGGCCTTGCTGAATATGTCGTGGGTTTTGAGTGCGTCCGGGCAGTGTTTTCTCCATCCTGCCGCATTCGCTACTACCAGTATTCTCATGTTCCAGTTGCATTGTTTGGGTTTCTGTAGGTTGCCTTGCATCCAGTGGTCGGGTGGTAGGAAGGTGAACTGCCCTTCCTTTATCTCCAGTAACTCGTGTACCCTGTATCCCATGTGCTTATTCAGCAGTTTTCTATACGGGCTTTTGGCATATGTGGGGTATATTCCTACCCCCAGAACGGGTTCGGCCGTTTTTGTGGAGTTAATTGCCTTTTTCAGTGCCTTGTAGAGGTCTCCTGCTGTGTACTCTGGGTTGAATTGGTATGACCCCAGTTTTTCCCATTGCTCTTCCCATGCCGAGCCTACAGCCCCAAATACCGAGTCTCGTGGGTATTGCGAGTAGTACGTTCTGGTGTCTCTGTGTACATTAAGTGGGGAGGCGAATACCTCTGTTTGGACTCCCATGGCTGTGTGTACCGCCTCCATCATTTCCGGAGGGAAGGTCCAGTGGTTTTGGAGGTTCCTTTTTCTGTGTTTCATCTCCGCTTTGCTGGAGTACCTTATCAGCAGTTGTGCTATTTCCTCCTCAAAAGTGTTTACATGTATTTTGTGTTCTACACTTAGTTTCAGCCTTTTGGCCAGTTGTTTCTCTGTTGGCCTATGTGCCGTGCTGTCCCCCACCGCCTCGGCATATCTGTCGTACAATTCTCTAACTTTTACCGTGCTCAGCGTGCCTATAAGGCTTCCCTCCGGCTCATAGCAGTAGGTGGTGTCACCTTCCGTGCGCAGTTGTCTGTCCTTCACCCCTGGAATGTGCCTAATGTCCTGGTCCGGGTTCGTTTCCCTTGTGCATATTTCCAGGTGCGTCACTTCTTTCCAGTACCTCTGTTCGCCGTTTGGTTGTCCTGCCAGTATCTCTTCAGCGGGCTCACGTTTGGTCCTTTTGTCTCTCTTGTCATTCTTCCATTCTTCCACTAGGTTTTTCCATCCTTGGTCCGAGGAGAGGTTGTGTTTGAGCAGGTGTGTTCTTACTGTTTCTTCTGTGCTCCACGTCGTCTGTTCGTTTCCTTCACCATCGGTCCACCGTATTTCGTACTGTGTTACTTTCGAGGTCGAGTCTGTGTAGTTTTGCAGGTACTGTCTCGTTGCCAGTATCCCGGCGGGCGTGTAGTTTCCCTCTTGTCCTAGCATGTCCATTCGGTCTTCCTGTGTCGACCACTGGCCTCTGTCCTGTTGTCCTGGCTTCCTCTTTACTCTCCCCCGTGGGTGTCTGGTGGTCATCACGTCGTCTTCCTCCTTTTCTTGGTCGGTTTCTATGCCCAGAACTTCTTTCTCATGTTCCGTCCACTCCACCTCTGACTGTTCGAAATGCTTCGTTTGGTTGGCTAGCGGGTACATAGACACTAGTTGCAGTATGTCCTTCATACTGTTTCCAGCCTCATGTAGCGCCTTTATTTGTGCCGGCCAGTCGCTTATGTTTTCCATGCTTACCGTACTTTTGGTGTACCTCTCTAGCTCTCCTGTTTTCCGTTCTTGTATATATTCGGGTTTCAGCCTTCTGTTCCACACGTGGTCCCAGTGGTCCCCTGGTTTCTTAATGTCGTTGGGTTGTGCTTCGCAAATGTATGGGTATAGGTGCAGCATTCCCTGTGCTATCTTTGTTGCCGTCTTGGTGTCGTGTTTCCTTCCACCTGTTGCTTTCAGTGTTTCTATTGGTATGGCACTTTTCCCGTCTGCCGTGGTTAAGTTCTTGAGGTCCGGGTAGTTTCTGAATAGTGTGAGTAGTTTGGTAAAGTTTATTTGCTTAGTGGCTTGCTGAGTTTTCGTTTCCTGTATTACATTTACCGTTCCCATTTTTTCAAAGCCTGTCGTCGCGGGCTGCGACTGTGGGTCTCTGTATTCTGTATCCATTATCCTTTGGTGCTTGGTCGTTCTGGTTGTGCCCTCCATTTCCGCGTTTGTGTATACCCTTTTAGCTTTTCCCAGCTGCCTCATTATAGGTAGTGTTTCTTTGCCCAGTTCCTGCATGTGGGTTCCCACTCCTTTCACGCGTATTCCATATTCATTCAGAGCATTCATCTTCCTCAGAGTGTTCGTTTGTGTCTGCAGTCCCATTTTTAGCTTGCTCCTTGTGCTGCTGTGTCCCCTTTCTTCGAAGTGTTTTTCCAGTAGCCCGGCTGTGGACCTGCTGACTTGTGACATTCTTTGTCTGGTTTGAAGGTTTCTCTCCCTTTTGCCGTATCCCATCTGGGCCCCTTTGTCTTCCTCACTCTGAACAGCGCCTGCCAGTCCCGTGTACACTTCCTGTGCATATATTGCCTGTAGGGACTGGAGCCCCAGTCCATATTCCTCTTTTTCCTCCGTGTTTAGTTCATTGGGCGTACCATTCGCGGGAAGTCCATATATTCTTTTCATCGCGGCTCCCAGCTGGTTTTCGGCCTGTTGTATTTCACCCTGTGTGTATATCCCGAGGTGGAGTCCGTATTTGAATTTCCCCAATATGGCCGACTTCAGAGAATACTCTTTTTGTCTTTGTGTGAGGGGGGTTGCCAGTAGTGCGTCTATTCTTCTTTTGAGTTCCCGTAGTGACTTTCTTTTCTCCTCTTTCCATGTCCCCAGCATATTGAGTAGGACCCCCAGGTATTTGTAGGTATCCCCAGCTTTAAGGACTTTTAGCGTTCGACTTCCGCATTTCACCCCTTGGTGCCTACTTTCTTTCACGTTTTTGTTGCCATGTTCTACCCCTGTTATCTTTGTTTTGTCCTCGTTTATTCTGAGTCCACTCCAGTCTCCAAATGCCGAGAGTTTCTTTAGCTGTTGCTCCATGCCTGTCATTAGTTTGGTTAGTATAATTAGGTCGTCCACAAACGCTCCGGAGGAGGTTCTCAGTTCCCCTCTGAGCTCCCTGTCAGTTGCATACTTGTGTTGGTATCCATGGTCTCCCACCTCTAGCCATCTAAGGAGAGGTTCCAGGTATAGTATGAACAGTAGCGGGCTCATGCTGTCGCCTTGCAGAATCCCCCTTCTTATTGGCACCTCTTCCGAGACCTGGTCCCCTACTTTTGCTCTCATTTGCATGGAGTCCTCCTCGTTTTCGCCCAGTATGTCCCTAACTGCTTCGGTAAGTTGTGGTGGCACCCCTAGGTGTTTTAGCGTCGTAATGAGTCTTTTGTGGTCAACCGAGCCATACGCATTTTCGAAATCCACGTAGGTTGCATGTAGGTTTCGTTTGGAGAGGTTGGCGTCTTCAATGGCATTGGTTACCCTGGTGAGTTGCTTCATTGTGTTGTGGTTTTCCCTTGAGCCCTCTTGTGCTTCCGAGAGCATGCCGTTTATCTCACAGAAGTCAGCTAGCATTTTTGTGAGTACTGTAGTGTATAATTTGAACAGGCAATCCAGTAGTGCTATAGGTCGGTAGTTTTTTTGTTTTGTTACTTCACCAGGCTGCTTGTGGTGGAAGCAGAAGTAGCCTTTTTTCCATGGTAGGGGGGTGTGTCTATGCTCCCACATTAATTTCATGAGTTCACACAGTTGGTCGTGGAATCTGTCCGGCATCTGGTTCAGTATTTCATTTTGTATCCCCATGGGCCCGGCTGCTTTGTTGGTTTTCATTTTCTTCACCGCCTGTCGATAGGCCTCTTTGTCCACGTTTAGGTTTACTTTTGTTTGGTCCGGCCTTTTGCATTGGTTTTCCTTCATGTAGTTCTTGTACCTTTCGTCAAGCCAGGGTGGCGTATCTTTAAGTCCTTTCTCTGGTTCCTTCATTTTGTATGGTTCCGACCACGCAATGTGTTCGCCCATTGCCTGTGCCACTTTTTGGTGTCCTACCACTAGCTCTCCTTGTATGGTTTCAATCGCTTGTATTGTTGTAGCTGGTGCCGTTCCGTTTTCTATCTCTTTTTTGTATATCAATTTATGGTAGTGCTTTATGTTGCCCCAGTATCCTTCTCTCATTTTTATTCTTGTTTTCTGTTTTCGGTTTGCTTCGTGCTCTTTAATGCACTTCCTTGCCTCTTTTGTCGCAAGCTTTTTCTGTTCCCGTTCCCATTGTTCCCATTTCCTCATTTCGCTTGTTCGGTTGTCAAAATCTTCCGTCCGTGCTTCCTCGGTTACTTGTTCTCGTGTATCTATGTCCTTCTTCCATAGTGCTATGTTCTCACGGCACCTGTTCCTTTCTTTCAGGTGGCCGTCCCTTTCTTTGCGGAGGGTTTTTGGGAGGTGTAGTCCATGTTGTTGTTGTGGTGCTGCCGCTTGTTTCGGTAAGTTGACATCCATCATTGCCCTGTCTCTTGCTTCCCCCATTATCCTTGCAACCACCCCTCCCGCGTAGTCTATTGCCCTTTTTCTGTGCCATGTGCTGGTTGCTGTTTTTATTCCGTTTATTGCTTCTTGCATTTCATCTTGTAATTCCTTCGTATATGCAGCGTCCAGTGTTTGCCTGAGGGTATTCCCCTCTGCTTCTGTCAGCGGGAGTTTCAGTCTGTCTGTTTTTGCATGTTGTGGCTTTTGTGTCGTTGGTCGGTGGGTCCCCCAGGCTTTTAGGTCCAGTTGCGTTGTGCAGACCATTTTGTGGTCGCTCATGTGTAGCTCGGTGAGTTCTCCTGCCGTTGGTTGCGTGTAGTATTGTAATTCTGCTTTGCTTGCTAGCATTCTGTCTATGTTCCGTCGTTCATGCCATGTTAGTGTTGTTTCCCTGGTCCCTCCCACATCTTGCAGACCCGTGGCTTCCAGGGTTTTGTTCCATTCTTTGTCCCTGCTGTTTTTCGGTGTTCCCGTCGTGGCATTCAGGTCCCCGCAAATTAGTACTGTTTGTCCTACCGCATTTTCGCTGGCTGTGGTCACCGTCCGCACATACTCCTGTATGCCATTCCTGGCCGCCTCTCTGTCGAGTTCCCCTCGTCCTGTCTCTTCCGCCACGTCTTTCCCTTCCACCGGGTAGTATACCCCTAGCAGGTGTAAGTATTTTCCTCCCGGAAAGTGGAGCAGCGTGTGTGTGAGTACTCCTCGTAGGTGCGGTACCTGCACCTCGGTGTAGTTATGTGGTTTGGCATATTCCCCTGTGAGTATTACGGCAAGGCCCGCCGTGTGGTTGCTCTCTTCTCCCTCCCCTTCCTCTGTTGGTATGTTTGTGCATATGTTTGACTGTTTTTTGTTTCTGAAGTGTCTTTTTATTTCCTCATTCGCAGTCTTAGTTTCCGTGACTATTGCTATATCTATCTCCCATTTTTTCATTTGCTCCTCCAGTTCGTACAGTGAGTGCCGGGCGCCCTGTATGTTCCATGTTAGGAAATTTATGGTGTGTTGTTGTGCTTCTTCCATTTCTTCAATGTTTAGGTTCTCCGTTTTTGGCATGTTCCCACCCCATTGCTTCAGTGCCTCCAGGGACCCTTTGGTTTCCTCATTGTCCCTGTTGTTCATTTTCGTTGTTGTAGTAGGTGGCGGGTATTTTTTGGCATTCGCGGGAGGCCTCAGCTTTTTTCCTGTCGCCGTTCCCTCCTCCTTCTTTAGCCTTTCGTTCGCTTGTTCTTTGCTTATCGGACGGAACCGTAGCGTGGCCTGAACTAGCTTGTCCGTGGTACTTGTGTTCTTTTCTTCCGTTGCTTCGCCCGTGGCGTGTTGCTCCGTAGTAGGTGCCCTGCCATCTTCCTTCGGTTCGTCACTTTTCATGTCCTCCTCGGCCAGCCCAGTTGTTTGTTCTGTCGTCCGTCGCATCTCCCGAGTCTCCCCCTGCAGCCGTGCCGTGTTTCTAGCCCCGAGTTTGAAGTGTCCTGGTTTGCCATCAACATGCCAGTATTTCCAGCTCCCCGCCACTCTTATCGCTTGCTCACCTTGACTGAATTTTCCCCATTCTGGTGGTGTGCTATGTGTTTTTAGTCCACTATATTTCACCTTTTGCAGGTCGTAGGCTTCTCGCAGTATGGTCCAAACATCTATAGCTATTAGCAGTTCGTCCTAGTTTTCTATTCCTCCAGTAGGTAGCCACACATGCGCCTGCATGTCCTGGCGTGTTATTGTGAGCATCATCATTGCCCATTTTTCTCCATCTCTTATTGCTATTTGGGTTCGGCCATCTGTCGACAGTTTTCTCATTGTTTCACCTATGAGGGCTTCAGTGTCTTGTTGTAGCGCTTGAAGTGCTTCCTGAACGTTCATTATTGTTTGTATGCCCACCCCTTGTTGTCGCATTGTGTCCTCCACCTGTTCCCCTGTGCGGCCACGCTCCACCTCCCTCATGAAGGCATCCGCCGCACACGTTCCTTGGGTTCGCGCCTGTTTTGCCCCAGTCCTTTTTGCTGGGTCCTCCCTTGTCAGCTCAACTTCATCCGTGTCCTGTTCTGCATGTGGCTTATTTTCCCTCATTATGGCCGACTTTATCTTTGGCCTGAATCTGTCTCTGCATTTATTCACTATTTCCGTGGTGTGTAGTGTCACGCATCGACTGGTTTGGAGTGTGTTCGTGTACACATGTTGTATCCAGGCTCCGTTCCTTTCTAACAGCCACTGTTGCCATAGCTCCGCAATATATATCACCCAGACGCCGCAGCTGAATGCATCGTGTTGGTGCCTGTCGTACATCGGCGTGGCTCTAGCTTCCGGGCACCCCATTGCCTCCTTGTTGCCCGTTACCCATGCACTCACTGCTCCTTGCAGTTCCTCCGCCATTCTCGTGTGCCCTTGGGCGGTTTTCTTCCGTGTCTGTCTTTCCATGCCCATAGAATCGTATACATAGGCCTGCAACGTGTTGTTACCTTTTGCGACGCAGACTCCTACCATCAGTAGTAGCCAGTGTCCGTTTCCTACTACTGGTATCTGGGTGCCACCCTTTTTGGCGACTTTTTCTTTTATCATTTCCAGAAATTTTTTGTCATTTTCCCTCAGCATCTTCAGTATTTCTTGCATGGTTGTTGAACCCGGAGGGTTGTCTTCCAGTGCTTCGAGCGCGAGGTCCACTTGGTGCATATTCAGTTTCCCATCCTTGGCAAATATTCCCTGCGTGACAGAATTCTTGGGGTACTGTCCTTCCATTTTCCCGTTCAAGCATGTTCCCCCCCCTATATGTGAGGGCTGTGGTTTCGCTTCGGCATACCTACCCGCCTCCTCAATCTGTTCAGCTTTCCTGTTGGGTCTTGTGCCCAAGGCTGCTCCTCGTGCTACCGTAGACTTTTCATTCACCGCTTTGACCTGCGGTACCTCTTGTCGAGGGTTTTTCATTGCCAGTTGTGCCTGCTCCATCCGTTTAGCCAGAGTGCCCAGCACACCTAGTGTTACATGCATGCTCATTATTTGGGCTCCTACCGTTCTCGCTATGTTTTGGCCTTCCCTTTTCATTCGGCGCATCTCGCCATGTTTTCGCGCCCACTTACTATTGTCCCTGTCCTTTGTTTCTTGCCTTACTACCTGGTTGCTCCTGACTATTTGTGGTCTGTCATATTTGGTGCGTTGTACCCACCTGCATGTTTTCCCCTTCGCATATTCACTCCAATATCTCCTTCCTTTCTTGTGTGCATATGCGTGTTCCTGCCGGTTTGCGCGTAGGTAATATGTGGGGTTTCTCCCGAAGTTCGCCCTTCGTCCCCCCTCTTCCGTTGTGGCTAACCACCTGGGGCCCTTTGGGGGCTTTTCCTGCGTTATTTCTTGGTGTTGGTCGTTGACTCCTCTTGGCATTTCTTCACTTCCCTTTCCAGTTTCAACTGTTTGCCGGGTTTTTGCTGTTGCCGCTGTGCTTCGTTTCTGCATGCACTGTGCTGCATGCTCCCTTTCCGGAGCTTCACCCAGCACTCCCGTTTCTGCCCTCCTGCTAGCCTCCTTGCATTTTGTCACCCGCACCCTTTGTGTTGGTTTTCGTGCTGGTCTTTTTCGCTCGTTAATGTTACTTTTTGTTAGGACCGTAATCGCAACGCAAATTACAAGTACCGCTTTTATTGGTGCGCCTTGTGAGTTATCTTCATGTCTATTATTCGTCACGCATCTCCTTTGGTTGTGTTTCCCTTCCTCCGCACTGCCTCCCTTGTTACGCGTTACACACTCCTTCCGTCCCCTTGTACTTGCCTTACTGCTTTTCTGAGCTTCTTTTTCCTCAAACCTTAGTTGTGTATGCTCTATGGGTGCCCCTTCAAAATATTTTCCCGTTTGGGCCGTTCGCACAAAACTTCGTTTTTTTACGTGGAGCCCCTGGAGCAATTCGTTAAATGTCCAATGTCGTCCGTTCAAGCTCATTTTCATTTCATGTTCGTATTTCACCATTTGTAGGCCCTGTGTAAAATATTTCCGTCCAATTTTGCTGTTATGTGCCCCTATTCCCCTCTTTTCCTGTAGGTAAGTACTCTTTGGTTTAGGGTTTCCCCTCATCCCCTTGCATATAGTTGTGTAGGTTGTTGTAGTCAGCCTTTTCCTGTTCAATATACTTTGTGGGTTCCTTATGTTGTTATTGTCCCTATCATTCTGCCAGCGTGCATGTTCTCCTGTCTTCACACTGTTCTCCTTGTTACGCGTTACATATGCCCGTGGTGTCATCCCGTCCTTTATGCAGCACATCTGGGCTGCATCCTCCCCAATATGTTTTCGTGTGCTACCCTTGGTTGTCTTCCTAAAATATTTCCCTGCTGGGGTCGTTTTTACAAAACTTCGCATTTTTACGTAGAGCTCCTGGAGCAATTCGCTAAATGTCCAATGTCGTTTGTTCAAGCTTGTTTTTATTTTACATTCGTATTGTACCATTTGTAGGTTCTGTGTAAAATATTTCCGTCCAATTTCGCTGTTACGTGCCCCTATTCCCCCTTTCTTCTGTAGGTAAGCCCCTTTTGGTTTAGGGTTTCCCTTCATTTCCCTCCATATAGTCGTGCAGGTTGTTGCAATCAGCCTTTTCCCTTTCAATATATCTCGTGGGTTCCTTTTGTTGTCGCTAACCCCGTCTTTCTGCCAGCGTGCGGGTTCCCCTGACCCCGCGTTGCTTTCTGTGTTACGCGTTACATTTGCCTGCAGCGTCTTCCCATACTTTTTGCCACTTGTCTGGGCTACGTTTTCCCCAATATGTTCTTGTGTGTGGCCCTTGGTTGTCTCCTTAAAATTTTGCTCTGCTAGGGTCATTTTTACAAAACTTCGTATTTTAACGTAGAGCTCCTGGAGCAATTCGCTAAACACCGAAGTTTGCCGGTTCCCTCTGTAAATTTGCGTATCGCCTGTCCATTTGTAAAATAGTCCCCCCAAGAGTTTTCCTGTCGAGCCTTTCTGTGCTACTCCCCCCAGGGGCCTTTTGGTACTCAATTTACCTAGGGTAGCATTAGGGTTTCCTCTATCTTCCTGCATACCTGTAGGGCCAGTTTGTTCACCTTCCTGTCTATACATTTGTTCACAGTTTCGTCTTATGTTTGCTCCCTCCTTTTGCTTCTTGCTTTGTGAGTTATTATTGCAGTTCATGTGCGCCTTGTGTCGCCATTTCTTATTTGTGGCTACAGTCTCACTCATTATTCCAGGGTGCATGTCATTGCACCTTCGGTTGCTTAATATGCTGTACGTGTGCTTAGTGTTATGTCCTACGGCCCCGGTTTCGGTTTCGGCTGCTATTCTGACGTATGTGCTTCTATGCAGTGCTTCTGCCTCGTTGGCAGTGTGGTGGCGGTTGCTGTTTTCGTTATTCTCGCTAGTGTATTTGTGTTTGGTTTTTAGCTTGCAGGTGTCAGTTATTTTGAGCAGAAGTTCACAACGATGGCACTGAGCAAGGCAGGGATTTATGGGTACACCCCAGTTGCTTATTAAATATTTGTAGTTGTTTGCATGGCTAGTTGCAGTTCTATTCAGGCAATAAATATATGGTGAACAGCTGTTCTGGCGGGTCCCTCGATCGGGCTCGGAGTGGTGCTTTTCTTTTTCACCTGATGCTACCCTGTGTTTGCTCTTCTGCTGGCTTGCTTTTCTATCCGCGTCTGCTTTCCCTTGTCGGCTTGGATCTGCCAGCCTGTGATCAGTCCCCTTTATTGTTAGTCCCTTGGATGTAACTACAATAGTGTTGCTGCCAGTGGCAGCCCGGGTCGATTCAGGCAGTGGGTAGCCTTTCTGCTCCCCTCTGTTCTCTGTGTTGCCTTTGCAGATGACTAGGTTGGTATTCAGTGCAGTATTCCAGGCAGTGGGGTGTGTGGATTTTACCTTTTGGTTGGACCTTTCGATGGCTGAGACGGTGCTGGCTAGCTTCTTCTCCAGGTCTTGCCTCTCCTTGTCGAGCATAGCTGTGTCCTCGCCTTCCGGTGAGGCGATGCGCTGCTTGGTCCTTTTACGGAAGTGGAGGGAGTCGTCCGATTGCGGGGAGTTCAGCTGCTGTCCAGAGTTGAGTTTGATGAGGTTGTCGACCATCTTTTGTTGAAGTTCAAGTTGTAGTTCGCTGAAGCCCTTGGACTTCTCTGTGAGGTCGATCACCCCGTCACCGACCCGTTCGACACTTTTGACGGTGTCCTTGAAACCTTTGGCCGTGGCAGTCTCCAGCCTTTCAACCACTACACGTAGAGCCCGTACCTCCTCCTCGGTTTTGCTGTCTCCTTTCGCCACTTTGGCGAAGGATGCCAGCCTTCCTTCCAGTGCTTGAACGACCTCGTCTGCTGACTGTGTTGTGGGTGGCACCGTGCCTCTGCCGCCCCCACCCTTGCTCTTCGCGTACTTACCGGATCGGGAGAAGTCCGAGTGTTGGCACTCGAACCTCATACCAAGATGTTCTATCTTGATTGAGAACCGCTTCTCTGGTAGTCCAGCTATCCAGGCGTAGACCTTTTCGCTGGCCACGGCGGAGAATATCTGCCCCCTCTTCAGTTTTCGTACCCTCAGGTATGATGCCGGCACCGATTCGTCCGTAGCTGGCTTCGTGTATGATGGCGGCCACGGCAGCAGGTGTTGGCCTTCACCCAGCTTGTCGGTAAGGGTCTCGTTGATGGACGTTACCAGGAAGTCCGCGTCAAACTCATAGTCGATGCTTCTGTCGTAGTCAACTATGACCACCTCGGTGGCGAAGAGGTGCTGGATTGCTCTGTTCGTTGGTATCCTCTGTACGTCGTACTCGGTCAGGCTCGGTATCTTGATGTCGCCCGTTTCCAGTTGCTGCGCTGCCTTCTCGCTGGCGGCGACGATTCTGATGTTGTTCAGGGCGGTGGCGGCGGGGACCGAGTCCTCCCAAGAGCCCTTCATAGCCGCTTCTATGATGTGCATACCTGTCAGCTCCTCCTCAAGCGACTGCAGCGTCCTACCTTTTAAGCCCTCGCTGGTGATGCACAGTTGTCTTTCCTCAGCCCCCCCACGGTCTCCTCCCCTGCCGGCTATCCTCACCCTCGGGATCGCCCTTTCACTGTCAGCGATGTTGTCAGCTCCGAGTTTCCCGCAGTGGATTGGCAAGTGAGCGAGGGTCGTTGACATGACAGTTGCTGCGTATTCTGGTTTCACAAAAGTGAGGCGGATGGCAGCCACCTTATCCCCCACCCACCGTATTGCAGGTGGGTTCTCTTGGGAGATTACCATGGTTCCTTCTCCAAGTTGGTGAAAGTGCCTGACGGCCGCTGTCATATGCTGCAAATACTCTACCACCAGAGGCCCATATGAACGCAGTGGGGCCACAACGATGTGTCCCTGCCCGCCCTTTGGGATGCAATATTCGTCTATCTCACTGGGTTGGATTTCGGCACAGTTCTGCAGAAGGGTGTAGATGGTCTCCCCCTTTTCGTTCCGCACGCCGTACGGATTCTCCAGTGGGTAGCCCTGCGAGCACTGGGTGTACTCAAGCCGCCTGTCTGGGTAGGCAGTGCTGAAATATTCCGCCCTCGCCTCCAGCGCCGTTTTCTCACCGTGCTGACTGCAGTATTTTTCGATGAAGGCGTTTAGGCAGTGGTTGAAGTCGTCGGGCAGCTGCGGTAGATGCGCGCCGTCAGTGAAAGTTCCCGTGGCTGCATGGTCCTTCCCCTGAAAGTGCCTGAGCAGCGTGCCGGTCTGCTCCTCATCCAACAGCTCTCTGTTCCTACGTGGTGGATTCCCC
This sequence comes from Cymbomonas tetramitiformis, assembly GCA_001247695.2. Taxonomy (NCBI): domain Eukaryota; kingdom Viridiplantae; phylum Chlorophyta; class Pyramimonadophyceae; order Pyramimonadales; family Pyramimonadaceae; genus Cymbomonas; species Cymbomonas tetramitiformis. The sequence continues at coordinate 14,814 of LGRX02024830.1, read as the reverse complement.
CCTTTTCCGCCCTTCTGCCCCACAAGTGGGGAGCCTCTGGATGTCCTCTTGATCGCACCTCTGGAGTTCATTTTTCCCCCGTTTTTTAGCCTACTGTTGACGCTTTCGCTGAGCTCTACTGTTGGGCCTTTCGGCGTGCCGCTACGGTTGAGTCTACGGTTGAGTACGGTTGGGTGCCGCCTTTCGTTCTGCTTTGTGCCCTGCGCTTTCAAAACCCAGTTAGTACGGCATGGAAACGGGTCAGAAAGACAGGAATCGGGGCAGTGTCGGGCCAAATCTGCATCTAGCCGTTGCGCCGTCTGACATGTCGCCTTTTGCGTGGTCCATGTGGTCCAGCTCCAGCATCCAGCGAGCACAGTTAGTAGAAAAATTACATTTTTAAAAATATCTATTTTTGTGCCCCGCGGCCCGGAGAGAGGTGCACGCCTCAGGCGGGTTCGCGAGAAGTGATGTATATATATATATATATATACATATCTCTGTGTGTGTGGACTGCAAAGTACAGAAGTACTGCAAATCACTTCACTATTGCACATGACAAATTTCATGGGATAAAAGTGAATTATACTGCATATCAACATCTAAGGTTGATCACATTTCTGGGTTTTACTGATTGAAACCCATGGAGGCATATGCACTCTCTGGTGATATTTAAGATATATCAACTGTAATGAATTCTTAGTTGTGTCAGATCCTAAGATATATTTGGATGTATACAACGAGTATATCAAGTGATATCTCTATGTTCAAATACATCTGGACACTGCTAGATGTAATCTAAGCAGTTTTTACATAACACATTGTTTGTGTATATGTATGTCCACAACCACCTTTTGTCAATTCATGTATGGTTGCTGATCTGAGTTGGTACATGCATGTGAAGTGATCATCTGTATCAACTGTCAGAATGCAATGTAGATATTGATGTTGCTCCAGCGATGATATGTGAGTGAGACGCATGGACAGTGCTCAACAGTGACCAGCTGTTATTTGAGCACTGTATACTGCCTTCGGGTCTGGAGATATCTCCATCCAGCCCTTCAGCATGTTGTTTGATCCTGTTCCCTTATGTATCGCCATCGCTGACACTTCCACGCACATGTGTTTGGAAGTGGGATCTATGTATTATGTATTGATACAATACTTGATCATTACACTTGGAGTCAGTGTATTGTCAACATGAATGCTAGTGTTTGTGCAGTGTATAGTACTGCTGATTAGTACTATTGTGTGTGTGTGTGTGTTTACTTACACACACTTTGCAAGATCTTTATGGATATCACAATATCCTAACAGCTTATCATGCAGATTGTCAGCATACCACGTACTGATTATATCTAACATGATATATATAGTTTAGGGATTGTTGTAATTCCATGTTAATCTCATTACGATATGAGTTGCTGATAAATTTCACATGAAGCTCAGGTGAGCATTCCTTCAAGTAATCCACCATAGAATGTACGTGTTACCTGGAGAGCATCTCGGCTCCACCAGGGCACGACAAACTAATTATGGTGTTATGATTACTGTCAGGCACCCTTTGCAACATGGATTCTAATATAGTTTAGCATTCACTGCAATATGCTTATGCTCTATTTAATACAGCTGTTATCGTGATCAAGCTGTTCAATATAATAAAGTATGTAACATTTACAACATTGCAATCATTCAGAATAAGTTGTGTGCATGATATAGAAGTATATGCACTGTGTATTAATGATTGCTGTAAGTGAAATGAGTGTATGTGTGTGTGTGCTGATCTGCACACACATGTTGTGCACAGGTCACTGTGCTGCTGATAAGTATAATGCTGATGATCAAAAGTATTTGTGTGGTCATCAGAACATTGGAATATGCTGCATGGTATAGTTGCATAGTATAATAATGCATGGTACATATCGCTGCATGCGATGGATAGTATATGCTGCAAGTGTGCGTGTGTGTGTGTGATATCACAGATTCAGCTACACACACAACATATAGTACACAGACATGTGATTGCACAGCGTCCATATTTATCTGATTTCATCTACTTATATGTGTGTGTGTGTGGCTACACACACAGCATATGATGCACACCCATGTGATTGCAAACTTGTATGTAAATCTGCCAGTAAATGGATAACATCATCTCTTATGTGCAAGCATCACAGATTTTAAGTAGCATGCTGCATATATGTATACCATCATCGCGCATCGTCTGTTCATGATGAATCTAGCAGGTGTATGTATATCCTGTCAAGCAAAATGAGTGATTTTTGCAACCATTTGAAATGACAAGATTTTGATGCGTATACTGCACTGAAAATTAGTGCGAGTAGCGATTTATCAAAGTCGCTGATGTGCGCGCTGCAAATAGTGAACATATCTCTGTCGCAGGTATGTATGGCATATGATATGAATGCCATTTCGTGTACGGAACATACACTGATGACGATTTGTTCATCTGCGCGTCAGTATGTCGCATATAGTGCAATTTTGCGAATGATAGCAGCATATGTATGCGATTTTTATGCTGTATGCATACCTCTTCGCGCTGTTATACTCTGACGGTGATTATGCGAGCGTAAGTGTTAGCGACGGTATCTCCCGCGCACTTCGTCCGCTGTTTATTCCGCAGCGAGTGTATTTATGCGATATATGTCTTATATGTGCGACTGCGAGCGCCTGTATGTATATGCGATCCGCGAACCTGTTGCACATACAAAATACAATATATCTCTATTTGCTGCACTGCACACTTAGGTCCTCGTTCGTCGCGTGGACGATTAGAATACCACTCTTAAGGGTTCGCTTGGAAGCGATATGATATATGATATATAGCGAGGCTATTATGGAACGTTAATAGCTCACGCAGCGTCTGTGTGGATATGAGTGCAGTGCTTCTTCAGAAGTGACTGCTGTAGCCCAACGCTACCTCATTTACGCAATGCCCCGCATCTCATAGATACCACCACAATTGGGTTGTGAACCCAAGGCATTGGTTGAACAATCAGTATCGGCTGAACGAATAAGCCATATGATACTCGCATGCTTGTTCAGAACATGCTAGAAGCGAAGATGAGTTTTCTCCGAACACTTTCGGTTCTTCAAGACTTCATCTTGCTTTGTCATCTCGATGCCACAACCTGGCCTCTCGATGACAGGTGTCACTCAAGGTGAGTGAATGACAAATGGTATGACTGTACATGTCATAGTCGACCGTACTGACGACTGTCATAAATGTATGACGCGACTCGACCTGTACAGTCATGATCGACCATACTGTCGACTGTCATAATAATATATGACACGACCGACTGTCATAATAATATATGACATGACATGACATGACATGTATGACAGGTATGACACGTATGACATGTATGACACATATGTCATCGGTCATAACCCTGACAGCGACATAGCTAGTTACTATAATGATACGTTACTTTCTAGTGCAAACTTTTCCCTAGCGTTCGCGTGTTGGTTGCGCTTGGTGGCGGTGTATGGATGATGATATATCCCTTTCGTTCAGGTATTCATTAGTTATCAGTTGGGCGGTTGTTATGTATGTACGGCGATATGATTTGGGATGTGAGATATTAAATGTGTTATATAGCTAGATATGATATATGGTGGCGGCGTACATGTAATGTAAGCTAGTTGCAAATATTGAATGGCGGAGCAAGGTTTGGCTATCCAATATGATTATCAGGGACACAAATAGTTACTATGATTACTTATTTTCTAGTACGAACGTTTTCTTAGCTTTCGCACGTTGCTTACGCTTGGCAATTGTAGTGTAGATACACGTGTAGTCGAATAAGCAAACACTCTGCATACATATCTTACATACTATTTAGCATTTGCACATGCATGGCATCGAAAACAATCTGTTGAATGTGCGGAATGTAAATGCTCACGCACCGATCAATACATCAACATCGCGGCGCGCTGCGCGCGATTAGCGCTAACTGCATAATCAATACTAAGATTGCCTAATTGATGAGACATGTCTGCAACAAATCGTGAAGAATATATGGAGCGTTATACATGTTGATGTGGATAATGTTGATGTCAACAACCTCTTGGAGTGTTAGCTGAAGTCTGAGCAAGCAATATATGACCCTCGTAGTAGAGTTACTTTTCTGCTACACATGTATGGCGATGTTTGTCAGCTTGTGGCAATTGCTTAGGTGGGGGCGAACATCATGTGAAAAATAATGGAGGCTCACTATACATGAGTTGGTGGTGCACATGACCATTTTGCATACATGTGATACACATGCTCACTCTCTTTCACACACACACACACACAATCATGGCTGAATGCTTTGATCCCCGGTGTGGGTACATAGTGCAATTGATCTTCCGCGGCTACGGTGTGCCAAAGGAGTCGGTCCAAGGAAAAGCCACACTCATGCACGCGCATAATTACATACTTGCACACGCATCCAAACACAACTCATACACACACACACACGCACACGCACACTCGCGACTGCAAGCGCACGCGCACACACACATTCTTGCCACTTTAACAATCGATATGCATGTTGCATGTAGCATGCACACGTTGCCCGCTGACAAAAGCAGACCCACCATCAATCCAGTGGATGTGAGAAACATGCTTGTGGGAATAGATCAGGGCATGACTATATACCGCACCCACACATCCTAGCCAAAAAAGAAAGTGTGCAGCCACGTTGGAAGCTCAGCCAGTGTTACACTGCAAGTATATTATGAAAATATCACACGTTGGTGCTCGAGCGCACACCGTGAAATTCGAGAGGGAAATCGGCTGCATTGAAGTCCCCATATATATATATATATATACAACGTTGTATATATATATATGTATATATACGTCTAGCTTTGATTGGCATGCGCATTAGCTCGTTCACTTTATTATGTGTGTGTATGTGTGTGTCGCGCGCGCGTGCGTGTGTGCTTAGTGCGTGTGCGTGTGTGCATCAACGGGCGTATGCACTCACAACGCACTCGCTGATATTCATCAATAATTTTGAGCACAAGCCGAGACAGTGACTAAGGTGGTGCTTGAGGCGAGCACTGCATAATCTGATGTCCATTGATACCCCTTGCACATGCATAGAATTATTGTGCCCATCTTGAGCTGGCATTTGTGTTTTAGGACGAACAGCAAAGGGGGGCACGTTTGTAGCATTGCGGCAGTTGGCATCTAGCACGCATGGCATACTACTATGATCATCATATTAGTATTTTAAATTTTGACAATGTGAAAATCTCATTATGACTGCATGCTGCACAAACTGTGCGCAAATAGGCTGATGTGTATATCGAATGCAATCTTTAACAATTACCCTTGCGAATAAAAAAATATCACATTATGCCGAGACGCAAATGATTGGCTGTGTATGCGGATTATTATATGATTGTGCATGCGCAATTGTGTATCCAGCCGGAAAACGTGCGAATAAAGCAATATTTACTGATGCAGGACGCCGGGGATCGAACCCAGACCAAGAACTTGTGCGAGTCTCGTGGACATCGTCCTCCTTCATCATCCGATAAACGCATCAACGTGCATGTACAGGGCGTGATATATATGATGCTCTCCGTGGTGTGTAACTTAGTGCTTAGTGCTGAGTATGTGATGTGTGTGTGTGTGTTCGTGTGTGAGAGAGAAGCAAGAGCTACTTTGCTTCCATGATTTGGCACATATATTGATGTGCCCGTAGTGCATTCCTGTGTGAATGGTGGGTGTTAATAATGCATGCGTGTGAATATCCAACATGTAACCATCGGAATGATACCTGACTGCGGCTACATGCATACACTACTTGCTCGTTATAATTCATCATTCGACTGAGTGACATTTGCAATTCCCACTCGCGGCTGGCGCGAGCCTATGCATGATGGTTGGCTGCCTTCACGTGTGGCGATATTAATGGGCAAGCGCTTCTTATATCATATATACATAAAAGTGCATTTCACAGCCATGAACGTGCATCAAACCTCGCGCTACTTCGATCGGTCGCAGCATTGTAAATCGAAGCACGAATGACGTCTCATCGACCTCCGCCATCATGACCCTGTGCCAAACACACACACACACACATTTCTATTACAGCAACTTGCATGATAAATTGGCTGCCGCTCTTCGTACGCGCGCTACAATACCGCAAACGTGTTGGCAACGGAAATACATTATCGTTGCCACTGCGAGAGCATGCTCACAGTCAACGCACACGCGCGCGGGTACATGCCGATGCGCAGCGCATGCACTTATGTGGCGCGCACAATCGCATGCATGCAGTTCTTACATACTGAATGAGGACACATCAAGGTAAGGTTTGCGCGGAGTCCAAAAATGCAAAAACTTTTCAAAATCTAGATTTTGAGATACGAGCGATTTAAGTTTGCGCTTAAGTATGGTTAAGTATGGGGGGTGACCGAGCGGTATCGACCATAACTTTTCATTAACGTGGTCAATTTGATACCTGAAGTGCGCAATATGTACAGGGTGCTCTGGGCAACCTATTTATCAAATAAAAGATTTTTGAAAAGTTTTTGCATTTTTGGACTCCGCGCAAACCTTACCTTGACATGCGATCAAACATACATATGCGTTATTTCGCATCATCGTTCATCTGCGTTATCAATGCGTTCCGTCGACTGCAAGATTGTCCATTTATACGCGATGGCGCTAGCGCTCACGCTCTGCGATGACGCTTGCGTTGGTGATGGCGTTGGCGCTTGGGGTCGCTGCGGCGTTTTCGTTTGGCGATCGTCGGATCAGGCTGTCGGTCTTCGTCGCCCGTTGGGATTTGAGCTTTGCTGCTGCTGAATGACCATCTCCGTTCGCTTTCCTCATACATAGCAAGTAAAGAAAAAGGCGAACGGAGATGGTCATTCAGATGACCCATATCTAAATTCATAACACGTACAGCGAACGGAGATGAAAATTTGGTTTGGGTGAAGATTATAAAGGTCAGAGGTCTAGGCGCTGTCGATCACAAATATGCGATCTCCACTAGGCGTCGATCTTTTTGGACAGCACGATTAATTACCATGCGATGTTAACATGGATATCGCCATTACATCATATGACCGCAGGATCATGTGTGCGACAGTGCTTCGCTTTTTGCTTCCCAGCATGCCATGCCATAACGCGTGGGTGGCGTCGTGGTACATACACGCGACTGTTGTGGCACTGTCATCGCTAGCGTCTGGCGATCGTGAGATCGAAAATTCGACTGCGTCGTTCGTTGGGATTCGAGCTTTGCTGCTGCTGCTGCTGCTGCTGCTGATTAAGGTAAGGTACTAGGCCCGGTCGATCTTAAATTAAGATCTCCACTAGGCGCATCTGACGGTCGATGGGATTATTTATCTTGCCGACGTGGCGCACTCGAGAGATCCGAACATGAACATCGAGTCCGCCAGTCCATTAATGATTTGACATTTCTCGATCCTCGCGTCTGCTATGCAATGTAAAAGCGAATCTATCTGATTTCCGAACATCGCGTCGGCCATGCGATGTTTAAATCATTTTCGCCATTACACTATCTGACCGTAGGATCATGTGCGCGACAGTGCTTTGCTTTTTGCTTCCCAGCATGCCATGCCATAACGCGGGGGTGGCGTCGCGATAAATGTACGCGACTGCAGTGGCATTGTCATCGTTGGCGTCTGGCGATCGTGAGATGGAACATTCGACTGTATCGCCCGTTGGGATTCGAGCTTTGCTGCTGCTGCTGCTGCTGCTGATTGACTAAGTACTAGGCGCTGTCGATCACAAATATGCGATCTCCACTAGGCGTCGATCTTTTTGGACAGCACGATTGATTACCATGCGATGTTAACACGGATATCGCCATTACATCATATGACCGCAGGATCATGTGCGCGACAGTGCTCTGCTTTTTGCTTCCCAGCATGCCATGCCATAACGCGTGGGTGGCGTCGTGGTACATACACGCGACTGCTGTGGCAGTGTCATCGCTAGCGTCTGGCGATCGTGAGATGGAACATTCGACTGTATCGCCCGTTGAGATTCGAGCTTTGCTGCTGCTGCTGCTGCTGCTGCTGCTGATTGACTAAGTACTAGGCGCTGTCGATCACAAATATGCGATCTCCACTAGGCGTCGATCTTTTTGGACAGCGCGATTAATTACCATGCGATGTTAACATGGATATCGCCATTACATCATATGACCGCAGGATCATGTGCGCGATAGTGCTTTGCTTTTTGCTTCCCAGCATGCCATGCCATAACGCGTGGGTGGCGTCGCGATAAATGTACGCGACTGCAGTGGCACTGTCATCGTTGGCGTCTGGCGAGCGTGAGATCGAAAATTCGACTGCGTCGCCCGTTGGGATTCGAGCTTTGCTGCTGCTGCTGCTGCTGCTGCTGCTGCTGCTGCTGATTGACTATGTACTAGGCGCTGTCGATCACAAATATGCGATCTCCACTAGGCGTCGATCTTTTTGGACAGCACGATTAATTACCATGCGATGTTAACATGGATATCGCCATTACATCATAGGACCGCAGGATCATGTGCGCGACAGTGCTTTGCTTTTTGCTTCCCAGCATGCCATGCCATAACGCGTGGGTGGCGTCGCGATAAATGATGTACGCGACTGCAGTGGCACTGTCATCGTTGGCGTCTGGCGATCGTGAGATCGAAAATTCGACTGCGTCGTTCGTTGGGATTCGGGCTTTGCTGCTGCTGCTGCTGTTGCTGAATGACCATCTCCGTTCGCTTTCCTCATACATAGCAAATAAAGAAAAAGGCGAACGGAGATGGTCATTCAGATGACCCATATCTAAATTCATAACACGTACAGCGAACGGAGATGAAAATTTGGTTTGGGTGAAGATTATAAAGGTCAGAGGTAGGTAATTTGGTTTGGGTGAAGATTATAAAGGTCGGAGGTCTAGGCCCGGTCGATCTCAAAGATGAGATCTCCACTAGGCCATCCGACAATTCAATCGGTTCAATATATTGTTCATTATTAGTGATTGGTTGGGCGGTTGTTATGCACGGCGGTATGATTTGCAATGTGAGACATTATATGTGTTATATGGTTAGATATGATATATTATGTCGACGGCGTACATGTAGTATACGCTAGTTACAAATAGATGATGGCGGAGCAAGGTTTGGATGTCCAATATGATTACCAAGGCGACATAGCTAGTTACTATAATGATACGTTACTTTCTAGTGCAAACTTTTCCCTAGCGTTCGCGTGTTGGTTGCGCTTGGTGGAGGTGTATGGATGATGATATATCCCTTTCGTTCAGGTAATCATTAGTTATCAGTTGGGCGGTTGTTATGTATGTACGGCGATATGATTTGGGATGTGAGATATTAAATGTGTTATATAGCTAGATATGATATATGGTGGCAGCGTACATGTAATGTAAGCTAGTTGCAAATATTGAATGGCGGAGCAAGGTTTGGCTATCCAATATGATTATCAGGGACACAAATAGTTACTATGATTACTTATTTTCTAGTACGAACGTTTCCTTAGCTTTCGCACGTTGCTTACGCTTGGCAATTGTAGTGTAGATACACGTGTAGTCGAATAAACAAACACTCTGCATACATATCTTACATACTATTTAGCATTTGCACATGCATGGCATCGAAAACAATATGTTGAATGTGCAGAATGTAAATGCTCACGCACCGATCAATACATCAACATCGCGGCGCGCTGCGCGCAATTAGCGCTAATTGCATAATCAGTACTAAGATTGCCTAATTGATGAGACATGTCTGCAACAAATCGTGAAGAATATATGGAGCGTTATACATGTTGATGTGGATAATGTTGATGTCAACAACCTCTTGGAGTGGTAGCTGAAGTCTGAGCAAGCAATATATGACCCTCGTAGCAGAGTTACTTTTCTGCTACACGTGTATGGCGATGTCCGTCAGCTTGTGGCAATTGCTTAGGTGGGGGCGAACATCATGTGAAAAATAATGGAGGCTCACTATACATGAGTTGGTGGTGCGCATGCCCATTTTGCATACATGTGATACACATGCTCACTCTCTGCACACACACACACACAATCATGGCTGAATGCTTTGATCCCCGGTGTGGGTACATAGTGCAATTGATCTTCTGCGGCTACGGTGTGCCAAAGGAGTCGGTCCAAGGAAAAGCCACACTCATGCACGCGCATAATTACATACTTGCACACGCATCCAAACACAACTCATACACACACACACACACACACGCACACTCGCGACTGCAAGCGCACGCGCACACACACATTCTTGCCACTTTAACAATCGATATGCATGTCGCATGTAGCATGCACACGTTGCCCGCTGACAAAAGCAGACCCACCATCAATCCAGTGGATGTGAGAAACATGCTTGTGGGAATAGATCAGGGCATGACTATATACCGCACCCACACATCCTTGCTAGCCAAAAAAGAAAGTGTGCAGCCACGTTGGAAGCTCAGCCAGTGTTACACCGCAAGTATATTATGAAAATATCACACGTTGGTGCTCGAGCGCACACCGTGAAATTCGAGAGGGAAATTGGCTGCATTGAAGTCCCCATATATATATATATATATACAACGTTGTATATATATATATATACGTCTAGCTTTGATTGGCATGCGCATTAGCTCGTTCACTTTATTATGTGTGTGTATGTGTGTGTCGCGCGCGCGTGCGTGTGTGCTTAGTGCGTGTGTGCTTAGTGCGTGTGGGTGTGCGCATCAACGGGCGTATGCACTCACAACGCACTCGCTGATATTCATCAATAATTTTGAGCACAAGCCGAGACAGTGACTAAGGTGGTGCTTGAGGCGAGCACTGCATAATCTGATGTCCATTGATACCCCTTGCACATGCATAGAATTATATTGCCCATCTTGAGCTGGCATTTGTGTTTTAGGACGAATAGCAAAGGGGGGAACGTTTGTAGCACTGTGGCAGTTGGCATCTAGCACGCACGCATGGCATACTACTATGATCATCATATTAGTACTTTAAATTTTGACAATGTGAAAATCTCATTATGACTGCATGCTGCACAAACTGTGCGCAAATAGGCTGATGTGCATATCGAATGCAATCTTTAACAATTACCCTTGCGAATAAAAAATATCACATTATGCCGAGACGCAAATGATTGGCTGTGTATGCGGATTATTATATGATTGTGCATGCGTAATTGTGTATCTAGCCGGAAAACGTGCGAATAAAGCAATATTTACTGATGCAGGACGCCGGGGATCGAACCCAGACCAAGAACTTGTGCGAGTCTCGTGGACATCGTCCTCCTTCATCATCCGATAAACGCATCAACGTGCATGTGCAGGGCGTGATATATATGATGCTCTCCGTGGTGTGTAACTTAGTGCTTAGTGCTGAGTATGTGATGCGTGTGTGTGTGTGTTCGTGTGTGAGAGAGAAGCAAGAGCTACTTTGCTTCCATGATTTGGCACATATATTGATGTGCCCGTAGTGCATTCCTGTATGAATGGTGGGTGTTGATAATGCATGCGTGTGAATATTCAACATGTAACCATCGGAATGATACCTGACTGCGGCTACATGCATACACTACTTGCTCGTTATAATTCATCATTCGACTGAGTGACATTTGCAATTCCCACTCGCGGCTGGCGCGAGCCTATGCATGGTTGGCTGCCTTCACGTGTGGCGATATTAATGGGCAAGCGCTTCTTATATCATATATACATAAACGTGCATTTCACCGCCATGAACGTGCATCAAACCTCGCGCTACTTCGATCGGTCGCAGCATTGTAAATCGAAGCACGAATGACGTCTCATCGACCTCCGCCATCATGACCCTGTGCCAAACACACACACACACACCTTTATATTACAGCAACTTGCATGATAAGTTGGCCGCCGCTCTTCGTACGCGTGCTACAATACCGCAAACGTGTTGGCAACGGAAATACATTATCGTTGCAACTGCGAGAGCATGCTCACAGTCAACGCACACGCGCGCGGGTACATGCCGATGCGCAGCATGCACTTATGTGGCGCGCACAATCGCATGCATGCAGTTCTTACATACTGAATGAGGACACATGCGATCAAAGCAACGATTGATTATGCGCACGTCGTGACCAAAACGACGAATATCGAAAACAAGCATGCGCGCGCGCATCCATGCTCATGCGCGCAACGCGTCCCAAAAACGAAACACACAAAATAACAGCATGCAACCTATGTGGGCATTGTACACATAAAAAGCCACGTTCAAAAATCAGCGCTCCGCTGTTGAGCTGTGCGTGCAGCGAGTGAAACCGTCGAATAATGCTGAGTATCAAATATGATCTGGCATTTTAAGTCCTCCCCGGAGCGTTAGGATCATGTGTGCGACAGTGCTTAATATGTGCGTCTCGACATGCGATGCCATAACACGTGGGTAGCGTCGCGGTAAATGCACGCGAATGCAGCGGCACTGCCATCGTTGGCGTCTGGCGATCGTGAGATCGAAAGTCGTCTGTGACGCCCGTTGCGATTTGAGCTTTGCTGCTGCTGCTGCTGCTGATTGACGTGGCATGGGCCAAGTTTAGTTTATTCTAGGCCCGGTCGATCTTAAATTAAGATCTCCACTAGGCGCATCTGACGGTCGATGGGATTATTTATCTTGCCGACGTGGCGCACTCGAGAGATCCGAACATGAACATCGAGTCTGCCATTCCATTAATGATTTGACATTTCTCGATCCTCGCGTCTGCTATGCAATGTAAAAGCGAATCTATCTGATTTCCGAACATCGCGTCGGCCATGCGATGTTTAAATCATTTTCGCCATTACACATCTGACCGTAGGATCATGTGCGCGACAGTGCTTTGCTTTTTGCTTCCCAGCATGCCATGCCATAACGCGTGGGTGGCGTCGCGATAAATGTACGCGACTGCAGTGGCACTGTCATCGTTGGCGTCTGGCGATCGTGAGATCGAAAATTCGACTGCGTCGCCCGTTGGGATTCGAGCTTTGCTGCTGCTGCTGCTGCTGCTGCTGCTGCTGCTGCTGCTGATTGACTAAGTACTAGGCGCGGTCGATCTTAAATTAAGATCTCCACTAGGCGCATCCGACGGTTCAATCGGTTCAATATATTGTTCATTAGTTATTGGTTGGGCGGTTGTTATGCACGGCGGTATGATTTGCAATGTGAGACATTATATGTGTTATATGGTTAGATATGATATATTATGTCGACGGCTTACATGTAGTATACGCTAGTTACAAATAGAGGATGGCGGAGCAAGGTTTGGATGTCCAATATGATTACCAAGGCGACATAGCTAGTTACTATAATGATACGTTACTTTCTAGTGCAAACTTTTCCCTAGCGTTCGCGTGTTGGTTGCGCTTGGTGGCGGTGTATGGATGATGATATATCCCTTTCGTTCAGGTATTCATTAGTTATCAGTTGGGCGGTTGTTATGTATGTACGGCGATATGATTTGGGATGTGAGATATTAAATGTGTTATATAGCTAGATATGATATATGGTGGCGGCGTACATGTAATGTAAGCTAGTTGCAAATATTGAATGGCGGAGCAAGGTTTGGCTATCCAATATGATTATCAGGGACACAAATAGTTACTATGATTACTTGTTTTCTAGTACGAACGTTTTCTTAGCTTTCGCACGTTGCTTACGCTTGGCAATTGTAGTGTAGATACACGTGTAGTCGAATAAGCAAAGACTCTGCATACATATCTTACATACTATTTAGCATTTGCACATGCATGGCATCGAAAACAATCTGTTGAATGTGCAGAATGTAAATGCTCACGCACCGATAAATACATCAACATCGCGGCGCGCTGCGCGCAATTAGCGCTAGCTGCATAATCAATACTAAGATTGCCTAATTGATGAGACATGTCTACAACAAATCGTGAAGAATATATGGAGCGTTATACATGTTTATGTTGATAATGTTGATGTCAACAACCTCTTGGAGTGTTAGCTGAAGTCTGAGCAAGCAATACATGACCCTCGTAGCAGAGTTACTTTTCTGCTACACATGTATGCCGATGTCCGTCAGCTTGTGGCAATTGCTTAGGTGGGGGCGAACATCATATGAAAAATAATGGAGGCTCACTATACATGAGTTGGTGGTGCACATGCCCATTTTGCATACATGTGATACACATGCTCACTCTCTTTCACACACACACACACACACACACACAATCATGGCTGAATGCTTTGATCCCCGGTGTGGGTACATAGTGCAATTGATCTTCTGCGGCTACGGTGTGCCAAAGAAGTCGGTCCAAGGAAAAGCCACACTCATGCACGTGCATAATTACATACTTGCACACGCATCCAAACACAACTCATACACACACACACACACACTAAGCATTCACACATGTGCACACGCACGCGCACACGCACACACACATTCTTGCCACTTTAACAATCGATATGCATGTTGCATGTAGCATGCACACGTTGCCCGCTGACAAAAGCAGACCCACCATCAATCCAGTGGATGTGAGAAACATGCTTGTGGGAATAGATCAGGGCATGACTATATACCGCACCCACACATCCTAGCCAAAAAAGAAAGTGTGCAGCCACGTTGGAAGCTCAGCCAGTGTTACACTGCAAGTATATTATGAAAATATCACACGTTGGTGCTCGAGCGCACACCGTGAAATTCGAGAGGGAAATCGGCTGCATTGAAGTCCCCATATATATATATATATATATATACAACGTTGTATATATATATATGTATATATACGTCTAGCTTTGATTGGCATGCGCATTAGCTCATTCACTTTATTATGTGTGTG
>LGRX02024829.1:0-27115 GCA_001247695.2 Cymbomonas tetramitiformis | reverse complement strand
CATATGCTTGTACTACATTATCATGCAGTATGATGTGCCAGTATTCTACATGTCACATTATTACACAGTACAGTGGTACTGTGTACTCCCATATAAGGGGGGTCTCTTCCTCAACAGGGGTCTCGGGCGCTAATGCTGTAAGGCGCGTATGACACTTCTGGCATGTATGACATTGCTGAGTCATCCGCGCATGACACCGTGTGTTGTCCGAGCACACCCGTCGAGACGGGTGCACTCGCCCGGAGCTTGGGGCTCGCCGGCCTCATCAGCACCCCGAGTGTGGGTGCCGCGCTCCGCGCTCGGCGGCGGGGCATGCGTGCGCGGTGTGCTGCTCCCAGGCACGCGCATCAACCTCTGCAAGGAGGCCTGATGCGCCTGGACGCGGTGCACACGCTGCGCGCTACTCCCAGGCACCATGCGTCTGGTGTGCCTGGCGGGGCAGCGGCGCGTCACGCAGCCCGAGAGCCGAGACAGCACAGCGAGAGCTGCTGCCTCATGGCGGTGCGCCTGGCGCGCTCGCGGTGGCTGCTATCTGCCACTCGCGGCGCGCTCTCTCCCCCCCAAAAGAAAAGCGGTCCGCTCCCGGACGCTACTCTCTCGGTGGCTCTAAGAGGAGGGCGCGGGTGAGAACCTCGGTGTGCTCACCTCGTGGCGACACGCATGCAAGGGTGGGCCTCCTTGCAGGCGCGTGGCGATGCGTCCCGTCGAGACGGGTGCACTCGCCCGGAGCTTGGGGCTCGCCGGCCTCATCAGCACCCTGAGTGTGGGTGCCGCGCTCCGCGCTCGGCGGCGGGGCATGCGTGCGCGGTGTGCCGCTCCCAGGCACGCGCATCAACCTCTGCAAGGAGGCCCGATGCGCCTGGACGCGGTGCACACGCTGCGCGCTACTCCCAGGCACCATGCGTCTGGTGTGCCTGGCGGGGCAGCGGTGCGTCACGCAGCCCGAGACAGCACAGCGAGAGCTGCTGCCTCATGGCGGTGCGCCTGGCGCGCTCGCGGTGCCTGCCATCTGCCACTCGCGGCGCGCTCTCTCCCCCAAAAGAAAAGCGGTCCGCTCCCGGACGCTTCACTCTCGGTGGCCCTAAGGGGAGGGCGCGGGTGAGCACCTCGGTGTGCTCACCGCGTGGCGACACGCCTGCAAGGGTGGGCCTCCTTGCAGGCGCGTGGCGATGCGTCCCGTCGAGACGGGTGCACTCGCCCGGAGCTTGGGGCTCGCCGGCCTCATCAGCACCCCGAGTGTGGGTGCCGCGCTCCGCGCTCGGCGGCGGGGCATGCGTGCGCGGTGTGCTGCTCCCAGGCACGCGCATCAACCTCTGCAAGGAGGCCCGATGCGCCTGGACGCGGTGCACCCGCTGCGCGCTACTCCCAGGCACCATGCGCCTGGTGTGCCTGGCGGGGCAGCGGCGCGTCACGCAGCCCGAGACAGCACAGCGAGAGCTGCTGCCTCATGGCGGTGCGCCTGGCGCGCTCGCGGTGGCTGTCATCTGCCACTTGCGGCGCGCTCTCTCCCCCCCCCAAAGAAAAGCGGTCCGCTCCCGGACGCTACTCTCTCGGTGGCCCTAAGAGGAGGGCGCGGTGAGCACCTCGGTGTGCTCACCTCGTGGCGACACGCATGCAAGGGGGGGCCTCCTTGCAGGCGCGTGGCGATGCGTCCCGTCGAGACGGGTGCACTCGCCCGGAGCTTGGGGCTCGCCGGCCTCATCAGCACCCCGAGTGTGGGTGCCGCGCTCCGCGCTCGGCGGCGGGGCATGCGTGCGCGGTGTGCTGCTCCCAGCAGGCACGCGCATCAACCTCTGCAAGGAGGCCCGATGCGCCTGGACGCGGTGCACCCGCTGCGCGCTACTCCCAGGCACCATGCGTCTGGTGTGCCTGGCGGGGCAGCGGCGCGTCACGCAGCCCGAGACAGCACAGCGAGAGCTGCTGCCTCATGGCGGTGCGCCTGGCGCGCTCGCGGTGGCTGCCATCCGCCACTCGCGGCGCGCTCTCCCCCCCCCAAAAGAAAAGCGGTCCGCTCCCGGACGCTTTACTCTCGGTGGCCCTAAGGGGAGGGCGCGGGTGAGCACCTCGGTGTGCTCACCTCGTGGCGACACGCATGCAAGGGTGGGCCTCCTTGCAGGCGCGTGGCGATACGTCCCGTCGAGACGGGTGCACTCGCCCGGAGCTTGGGGCTCGCCGGCCTCATCAGCACCCCGAGTGTGGGTGCCGCGCTCCGCGCTCGGCGGCGGGGCATGCGTGCGCGGTGTGCTGCTCCCAGGCACGCGCATCAACCTCTGCAAGGAGGCCCGATGCGCCTGGACGCGGTGCACACGCTGCGCGCTACTCCCAGGCACCATGCGTCTGGTGTGCCTGGCGGGGCAGCGGCGCGTCACGCAGCCCGAGACAGCACAGCGAGAGCTGCTGCCTCATAATATTCTGGAGTGGCGCGATTCGAATAAATATGCGAAATAACGGCACACTCGAAAACCCCAGATGTGGCCATGTCACCAGTTTGCGATCATCGCCCTGGCCATGTCATCGGTTCTTCAATTATTTCCCTGCCACCGTCAGCAAGTAGTAATTATTGTCCTGAGCACGTGGGGCACAGCAGCCTGCCTATCATTCCGCAATGTCTATGCCGTACACACATATTTATAAATTTTCGGTTACCAAACAACCGAGTGCTTTGCGCATCATCAACGAATGCTATGATTCTCGGTTGATGATGATACTTATATGTCGGTGGTTGATAATTGTTTGAAGCAAATTTTAACAAGTATTCTGGTGGGATATCGAGTATACTTACCGAATCGCTATGTATCATTTTCATAACTTGCTTGTAAATTTCCAATTATTTCAAATAGTTTTCATAACCTTCCGCTTCATTGTCCATAATTTCTAATACATTATCAATGGTTTTTGGGTCGTCCGGGTCGAACACATCTTCGTCCTCTATATCTAGGTCTTCCATTAGTGATTTATTGGATGAGAATGTTGAGCTTATGCACAATATACGGTCGCAATTGTCATCTTGTTTAAGCATTCGTAAATAGTTACACGCCGAGGTCGATTTGGCTGAACCACGTCGACCGATTAGCAAGATATTAAATGGTTGTTTCAATAGGTTTTCGCCCGTTTCGTATTGAAATGCACTAGCTTTGGGCGGTTGAATTTTAAGTTTTGTATCATTCAATTTAATTGTTTTCATTAATATAATACTATTTAAAAAATGAATTGCATTGCCGACATTCCCGAAAAGTGCTTCACCTACCGGCAAAAGGAACTTATGTGCGACTATTTTAAACATTATAAGGAACTACATCCACATCTCCCCCATTCGATTCTAGTATACACAATTAAAGCATATATGGTAAATCCCGACAAATTCCAAAATTGGTACGATAATAAATCCTTGGTAAAACCGAAACCACGTGAAACTCAAGAAGATTATTACAAGTATGCCAAAATGAGTGAACAAGAGTTAAGCGATTATGTTAAAAATAATGTAACCATATAGTAACGATGAATGTCTCGAAATTCTCAAAAATGTTATACTTTAATAGCGAACAAAATAGTTTACTCGATTCACGACTGGGTCATACGCAGTTACGTCCCCAAAATCCCCCTGGCAATTATACCCACTTTCCCGCTCAGCTATCACCATTTTCCCCCACTCAGCCGCACCATTTTTTCCCCATTTCAGCTACCCACAGTCTCGCTCACTCAGTTATGCCATTAATTTCCTACGCAGTTACGTCCCCAAAATCCCCCTTGCAATTATACCCACTCTCCCATCACAGTTATACCATTATTTCCCCACTCTGTCATGCCACTGCCCCGCTTTCGTACTCAGGCACCACCAGCGCTCCCAGGCCAGCCCACCACAAACACGTCCCCGTCAGCCAGTCACCCTTCAGATATAAACCTCGCTCCAGCACGGCCCAAGGAACGCACATGCCTGCATACGGCTAGCCTGCGCCCCAATCTGCCTCAGCACACATACGAGTGCGGGCCTCGCTGACTCCTCCTCCTCTCACGAGTGCGTGCCTCGCTGACCCCCACTCTTACGAGTGCGTGCCTCACTGACTCCTACCCTCACGAGTGCGTGCCTCGCGGACTCCTCCTCCTCTTACGAAGGCGGGCCTCACTGACCCCTCCTGACGGCCACAACGCCCCTCAGAAACCCCCCTTCCTCACAATCAGTTACTCGCCCGATGGCACTTTTCACGCGTACCATAACACGTCAACACCCGAAGCACGGCAGTACGACCCGTCACGACAACAGCACCTCGGCACAGCAACCACAGACGCCACCCGCAGCATATCAGCCGCAACGTTACCCCAAAACACCACAGGCAGTTATCCAGCAGCACGACAGCTATTAGGGCTGATAAGCGAGCCCTCCGTATATTGATATAAAGCTGGTGTTTATTAAACTGTAAACACGCATGCAACGTATGAGCGGGTGATGAGTGCAGGCTTCAACAGAAGATACTGCTCTAGCTCAATGCTAGCTCCTCTTAACCAGATGTCTCCCATCGCATAGATGGTACCGCCATTGGGTTGTGAACCCGAGACATTGGTTGAACGACCAGTATCGTCAGAACGAATAATGCGTTCGCCCCATAATACTGCGCATGCTTGTTCCACACATGCTTGAAGCGAAGATGCTTTCTTGTTTGTTACTTCAAGATTGTATCTTGCTTTGCCATCTTCGAGTTCGACATACGAACTCTCGATGACAGGTGTCATTCAAGTCTTTCCTTGAATAATGACAGATGATGTGACTTATCATCTGACGACATGTACAGTCATAGTCGACCGTACCGACGACTGTCTGTCATTATAATATATGACATGACTCGACATGACATGACATGGTATGACATGTCTGACAGGTATGACACGTATGACATGTATGACACATATGTCATCGGTCATGACCTTGACAGATCTCCCCTCTTAAAAGAGTTGTGACCTCACAACGGGCATACCTTTGTATATGTCTTTGATGTCATTGGTGTTGTTGCTTCTGCTGGTACCAGTCTTCTTACACCGATTTGAGGCGTCCCTCATGGTGTTTTTAGGTTATTGGGGGGAACTGAGTCCACTTTAGTCCCTCACCTCAGCATGATGCCTTATAGGCTAATGCCTTACAGTTCTTAGGATGTAGCCCCCTTTGAATTGCGTATCGTATTTCAGAGTGACGTTTCAAGGTTCAATGAATTGCGTTTCGTGATACAGATTGACGCTGGATTACTGATTGATCCACACGTATCGTGCGTCAGAGTGACGATTCAAAGTATCCGAGGTGTACGTTACGGATTATTGCGCTAGCCGTCGTCGCTTTAGCGAACGATGATCCCACGATTTAACGATTTATAATCGCACGATTCTCGGCCTTATATATACAACTGATCGTTTGCTGTTCGTTTCCACAGTTGTTATATATTATGCACCCAACCCTTTCTCCCCTCTTGAAGCAACTTCGGAGGTTCACAGGCGGTCATGGGGAGCCCTTTGGATGTTTTCGGAGTTATTTCACCGGGGGCTTGTTTTAATGCAAACAGAGTGGCCCTGCTTAACGGGATTGGACTTATAATCCTTTACCCGGTCTGCTCACTCTTGATTATTGGTCCAGTACGCACGCTTTGACGAACATCTATCGCGATGAGTGAGAATGGATTCGCCACGTACTAATGTGAAATTTATTTTAGTTATGTTTGCCAGGCATAACTTAGGATCACAACTCCGTCTACCTCAGTCGATGTCTCCGGTAGCTTCGGATGACTGGCCACAGAATCCGATGACTAACCACGGTCTTGGCAAAGGTAGCATTAGCAAGGAAGGATCAATTCCTACTCCTGTCATATCATCAATTTGATGCAGGGTAAAAATGTTAGGGATGTAACCCTGCAGTTCTCGGGATGCAGCCCTGCAGTTTTTGGGATGCAGCCCTGCAGATCTTGGGATGCAGCCCTGCAGTTTTTGGGATGCAGCCCTGATATATATACGACCGATCGACGAAAACCCTTGGGTACATGTTTCCACGGCCTGATTATTATTTGGTCGGCAATTATTGGCAAAAGTCATCGGCTATCAGCTTTTGACTCAGAAGCCACAATGTTATAGAAGCTGCGACCTATTGTAACCATATGCGGCAGTTATGCCTTCAGCATACGTAGACAATATGATTATGTGGAACGTATAATCCCACTTAAGTTGCATCATGATAAATTTATCCAGGTGTTAACAAGTGTTCAGGATTTGATAAGGGGTTGACGCCCCACAAGCTAAAGGTCACTGTCTCATAAGACTCGCCTCAAGTGTGCGGCTTTGAGGATCAGTGTCCCAGCGAGGCACAGGCATGATGCTTCCTTGATCATGGTGGAGCTGGAAATGAGAATGCTCAAGATATCCGAAGACAGGAAGGCTTTTTGTTGGCCAGAGTTGTTGTCTAGATGCTTAACCTCGATGGGGTTGCACTCGGATACAAACTGTGCAACCATGCATGTGACTTATACATTGGTGTATGACTTTGATGAATCGTCTCTTGTGATGAACCTGAAAGGAATGACGGGCAAATAGCTAGAGTGGCTGATTTACTCACTCGGCTTTGCTGTTATGGAATTCGATGCCTGTTGGCACTACTGGCAATCCTTTGCTCAGATGCTTTCCTTAAGACATTGGCAACAACTTGTGTGCCAGCTTCTCTAGATTTGGGGAGAAACCATGGATCAGCAATTCATCAATCAAAACACATGTTACCAAGGTTGATTCAACGAATCCTTCAACTCTTGAATTTTGACAATCAGCATCTTAGGCTGTTGACGTCAAAGTGATGGTCGTAAGCTTACAATATAGCTTATTCACATTTGAAAAACCATCGTTCTCCTATGTCAGTGCCCTTCATATAATATGATAGAGCCGGAGAAATATGTATCTATGATTTCTTCATAATGAACTTTATGTGTCAGTAAGTCAAATAAACTTCATTTGATGCTTCAATCGGCATGATGTACCGTGTCATCAACTTTATGGCTGCTATATACAAATGCTGGAACTTTTGATAAGATTTTTAATCTTCCAAGCAAAATCACAATGATGTAAAATCAATTTGTGGCAAGCAGCTGTATGAAGAATGAATGAATCTATACTCCTTCCTCCCCCTTTTAAAAAGAGTTGCATCAAACCAATCAGATGGTGATGGAGAATGCTATTCAATCATTATATCATGTGAAAATGGTCTCAGTAATCAGACCGAGATTACTTATCGAATGCTTTCGAGGTAACAATGTCAATAATATGAACACCGATTTCTCTACGTCATACCGGCAATATGCCTGACGTTTTTGAATGTGGCAAATGCCAGATGATGTCAAATATCCAATGTCAATTCACTATGAATTATTATGCAGTTTTTGGGTTGCAGCCCACATACATTGTCAGTTCAGGGTCACTATAGTGTGCCCAACTTAGACAATGGTGTGCCCAACTTAGACAATGTTTCTGGATAATGATTGTCATGATGAACAACGAAATCAGTGAGGGTACCGAAGTTAACTTTGGTATCGAAGCTAATGGAGAGTCAATTAAGAAGTGTCTGTAATGACAACAACTTACTACGAGTTGTATTTTCGTAGTTGATGGATGGCTGGCATGTCATTTCATTATGATTAGAACATGGCATTGCCTAGTGATATGTGTATCTTCTTTAGTACATGATCGCTTATCTCAATGGTGCCCATTTTATTTTTGGGCAAACACTATTCAGAGACTTGTTATGATAAAGAAGTATGAATGATGAATGTGTCATTTCAATCCGATAGAATTGTGACTTGTTGATGACTATAAAATTTCTGTCACTTTCCAGAATGAGGATGAACTGCGCTTGGAAACCGTATGCAGATTGCGGGTTCAAGTCCCGACATGGCTTTTCCAAGACTTCGTGGCCTAATGGACGAGGCAACAAATTTCTAAACATTCCAGAATGAGCTTTCAAAGAGTCTTTATTCCACAATGAAGCATGCTTGTCTTATGTGCCAAAATGATATGAAACCACAAATATGGTGTCAATATATATGTGGATGGTTTATACCATTGTATGCTATTCCACAAATAAGTAGTGATGTCAGAATAAAAACTTTGGACAATTGCAACTCAGTACAAACCCGAGTGCATTCAAGTCCACTTGTAAACTCAGAATCTGAATCTAATGTACTTTTTATATGCACAGGATAGAACATATTTTCTATGTGATTCTGGATTCAGGAACTAGAGTCAATGTAAAACTCTTTTCCTATTTCAGACGATGAAACCTTTATTCCCTTAGGTGCAATACCTTATTGTAAGGAATAGTCATTTTCAATACAAGTTTCAATCGATTTTCTCAAATCTGTCACTTTTATGATGATCAGATTGGTCAACTTTACAGCATAACCACTTCCCCTCGCTGAAGGAGATGACTCCCATCATAGGGTGGTATATTGGCTGTTTTCATATGACACATGGAAAACATGAATAACTCTTGGAGAATTTCGGGATAAACATCCTGAATTGGTTGTGCTTGATTGCTCTATGCCCAAGAATGACCGAAGAGATTACTTGCCATCTTTTAGCCATATGGCGTAGAGGCCGCTTAACAACGGTTGGGTCATAAGCTGGATAGCTATGTTAGCTATGTTGGAGGCTGAATAGCCATGATTGCACAGATTCTGTCCTCCATGATAGACCTTTGAGAAATGGTGTCTGATGAATCAATACTTTTGACAACAACTCAACCTTTGGGTATGATGAAGAGCTGATGATCTTTGCTGCAATGCAATTGTTTGATGCGTACCACTGAAATGCCTTGTGATATAATAATCTCACTGCATAGGCTTTGTTCAATGGCGGTATGATCAGATATGTAATGATCCATGAATACAAGATGGTTGGTATGGCTCATTCAGCAGGCATGATTACCTCAAAGAGATGCCAATACACGGATACATTTCAAGACATAAGGGCAATAGGCTTATTATGTAGCCTTCAAAGGCAGTTAGCAGTTATGCTGCATTGGTCAGCTCAGTGGCTTTGACCTATCTAGGTGTTGTACTCAGGCCGTAGCCTGCATATTGCATTGAGTAATCTTGACATATTTAATGATCCAATCAGATGATATATATGAAATATCAAGAATGGTTGCCCTTTTTCAATGATCATCGGTGGCAGAGGCTATAGTGCTTGCACCGTGTCAATATACAATTCTAGTCTGGATATATGCTAGACCAGAGGTATACAATGTCTAGGTCTTCAAAATCAAGCTCATATGTATGTCATGGCTGATGACCTTAGAAATGTTTGATACTTATATGTGTCAACTTCATGGAGTTCTGCATGGTTTGACTGTATATAGTCAGGCTTACCAAAGCAAAAACGATGATGCAACTTAATTGTTTTATTTTATTATTTGTCTTTATTATTTATTTGGGTTTTAGTTGTATTTTTAGCTTATCACCTTCCCCCCTCAAGGTAGTGTATTGCTAGGCGGTTGTCAAGCGCCGTTTAAATACAACAGAGGTCCGACCTCTATGTGATGACGTGATAGCTTACTATGAAGCTGGATAGCAGTTCTCGGGATGCAGCCCATTGCACCGAAGGCGCATTGCAGTCGTTGGGATGCAGCCCGAATTCACGTCATCAGCGTGGGTCATATAGTGCCCAAGCATGTGTTGTATATATACAACACTACCCTCCAGCAGCGAAGTGGTTTGCTATTACCAACATCGTATGCTGTGGGATATCAGATATGTGATTAGAGAGCATGGTAATATATGTACCATGTTTGTCAATATCGGAGAGACTGTGTCTTCTTTAAAATCCTCATGACTATATGTATAATGGTGTTGTACTGATGTCACACCTTCTCTCTGAGTGATTTATTGATTTCAGATGTGATGTCGTGGCAGTCAACCTTGTCCGCTTGTACCGGAGGTTGTATGAATTGTGTCCACGTCATTGGCACGAGTCATATTGTGTCCATGCATACGCGATTTCAGCGCAGGTCACAATACAGTGCCCGAGCATACGCGATTTTAGCGTAGGTCACATTGTGCCTCTATTTATTACATCCGAGAGAACATTCGTTACTCATCTTTTAGAGTCTAGACAGCATTTGTAGTTTCATTGTGGTCACTGCTTTTCCGGTGACTTATATACTGGGCGATTATACCAAATGTGGTGATCGCACCAAAGGCAATATTTTGTCACCGGAATGTACAATGGATTGTGAATGATTGCAATCCGTACTGGAGGAATAATCTCAATGTGCCTATTCGTACCAATGAATTCATCGAGTTATACTAATTTCCTGACGATTCGAAACCCATGTCATTTGGTAATTTCGATGACAACTCGTGAATATATGTGGTTTTACCGTGTAATGCTTTTATGTGATGTCAACATATTATGAACACCACTTGCATCTCAGACAAAAGGAGTTACGCTTGAAGGTCTTGCATGGTGGTCACCACCGCTATCACCGTTATTCGGGTTGTTATTCTGCCTTCAAGATCGACTATATCAACCCACTTCTGCCAGTTGATGCACTTGTCCTTCCCACTCTTATGTACGGCTATAGTGCCAAAGTGTATCGATATATATATATATATATATATACATTATATAACTATCATCTTCTGATCCAGCGGATATGCAATTAAGCATGGTATCAGGTTATATGCAAGGCATGGTATCGATATTCAATATTTTCGATACTATCGATATTTCGATTAATTTTTATTTATTGATATGAATTTGGTACATATCGAAATATTGAATATTGATTGATACCCTTGGACTACTTATTCATATTGATCGATACCCCTTGGGGACTTATTCATATCGATTGATACCTCCAGGTCACTTATTCATATCGATCGATCATACAAAATTAAAGTTCCGCGATTGGCCATATCGATTAATCGATACTCAGATCGATTAATCGATCTTAGATTACCCAAATACTGGATTTATGTTGGTCGAACACCCATATTCAGATCCTGGTATACGTACCTCCTAGCTTCATAGGGGGGCCATAATTTATGAGCCGCAACCGCACCGTCACATCAAGTTTCATCCAGCAGACCAACTCCATCCACCATGGGTCGTGCTCGCGGACAGGGTCAACGTCCACGCAAGAGCAGGCCGGAAGTCCGTTTAGCGCAAGGCAAAGGGCCCGTGAAACGTACGCAACTGAATCCCTTTGATGCCGCTGGCAGTGATGATAAGGAAATAGGAATACGAGGTAGAACAGATTCTCGGGACGCGAAGTAGTTATGGGGAGCAACAGTGGCTCATAAAATGGAAGGGTTTAGGAGAAGGCACCGATACGTGGGAGCCACTGAAAAATCTACCAGGTCATGAAGCCGAGATCGAAGCCTTCCGCACTCGTTCACAAGAGGAGCAGGATGAGATTGCGAAGAAAAACTTGGAGGAGAAAAAGAAAAAAAGGAAAGAGAGAGAAGAAGAGTCAGGTGTGTTTGCTTTTCAAGGTTGTAGCGTCTTATTTCAATTTTACGCCATCATATATCTTATGCACAGTGGGTGTCGTATCATAGACTGCGGAGATTCGGACTTCACCAACCCGCCGGATAATTTACGATCGCCCTTCTGGAAGCATTTCCTTGTGCTTATGGAGGGGCGCAAGATCATCTGGTACAAGTGCAAGCTCTGTGGACCGGACGCCACCGCCAAACTGTATTGTGGCAACACGTCGAATCTACGGACTCACCTCGCCCACGTCCACAAGGACGCTCTGGTTTGCATCAAGGCAACTCAACTATTCGAGAGCTCTGGGGATACCTCTGGTGGTTGCGAACTTGGGTCTTCTGCTAAGAGGGGGTGTATCGAGGCCATGCTCCCCCAGACCTCTGCTGAACAACGTGAACGACTCCACCGGAAGATCTCGCTATGGCTGGTGCGTCGTGGGCGACCTTTGACCTTGCCGCAGAAGGATCAAGAATTTCGTGACATCTTTGACGAAATCTTCAAGGGGGGTTACACCCCCCCTTGCTACAAGACTGTGGTCGACAACATCTTGTCTCTCTCGGCCGAGGGACGAGAAAAGGTCATGACTGCACTCGCCGAACTTCTTGCTGAAGGCATACTTCCCAGCATTGGTGGTAAGTGCCCTTCCATTGGTATCTGAGTATATTGCTACCCAATAATCGCATTCCTGCTTCTTTGCACCTTTTTCCTTCACTGTGCATTTGTACTGTGCATATGTAGTGTACCTTTTCCGGTATTGTACATATTCCCTTGAACCTAATTTGTGTTTTCCAACGTTGTGTGCGTAGGTGACATATGGTCGCAAGGGGGAATTGCGATCTTCGGTATCCTGGTATATTGGATAGACCCAGACTTCAAATACCACGAGCGGCTCGTGGCTGCGATCCCTTTTTCATCGGTTCGTCATACAGCCGCGGAGTTGGAGAAAGCCACGAAAAAAGCATGTGCATGGCAAGCATGGGCTTGGGGGTGTATCGAGAGGTGCCTGACACTGACGCCACCAATGAGCCAAAGTTCGAGGACACAGTCTGCGATGCTATCCATTGCACCGTTTCTGATAATGCTTCAAACATCGTGAGTGGCTGGGTCCGTTTTGACGGCCACGAGTGTGTGGCTCACACGTTGGCCTTGGTTGTCAAGGCCTATTTGGACCACCCGATTGTGAAGAAGGTGTTCTCCAAGTTGCGCGGGATGACCGGCCATTTCAATCACTCTGTGATCGGAGTGAGGCTTCTCTACGATTGCCAGAAGCGGATCGGATCCTCCCAAAGCAAGCCACCGCAAGACAACGACACACGCTCTGGGTGGGGTGGAGCTTGCAACCAGGCAAAGTGGTACCTCGACAATCAGGTGAGAGCACACTTTCTTGTCCAGTGTGTTTTGCACTATGTACGTAATAGCATATGCGGGCTTTAGTTGCACCTTTTTTCTTCACATCCGAAAAGGTGCAACGTGAATAATATGGCTTTTAACTTGGGCACTTGCGGTATGTACTGAATAGCATAAGCGTGTTTTAGTTGCACCTTTTTTCGGCACATGCGGAAAGGAGCAACGTAAATAATATGGCTTTTAACTTGAGCAGTTGCCGTTATTCAGGAGGCGGTGCTGATGTACGATTGCGAGCATCCGACTAAGGCTGCCAACGCGGTGCCCAACTTGGACGGCTCGGTCTACAAGGATCACCAGTTGAATTCAAAGGAGTGGGATATAGTGCGTGAGTCGGTGTGCATTTTGCCTCACCCGAGCAATGTTGTTGACCTTTTGCAAGGCACACAATACCCGACTGTGAGCTTGGTTCTCCCACTGATTGGGAAGCTGGCAAACATTGCCGAAGCCGGCACTCCCCTTAAGTATGAGGGAACCCCTGTTGAGCTCAAAACGATGAAGCCGTCAAGGCTGCTCGCCAAATCATGTACAACTCCCTCACTGCCCGCTATCACTGTGACATGATGGAGTGCAAGGTGGAGGACTTTGCTGTGGCCACGGTGTTGGACCCACGTTACAAGAGTTTCAAGTTTAAGGGCGTGAATGAGTGGCTGGGAGGTACGTCTCCCTCACACGGCCGAGCTAGGTTTGCATACTTTTGTTGCACATTAGGTTGTTTGAAAGCCTTGGAGTTTTTGTGTATGCTCATTTATTGCGCCATGTGCAGGCATGCTTACCAAGGACAAGGCCGTGAAGTGGGCTCGTAAGGCATTCGAGATGGACTGGAAGCCCAAGGGTGTTGCCGAGGTCAGCTCCTCTAAGAAAAAAGCAAAGACTAGCAAGCAGGTTGTGACCGTAGCATCATATCTTGCTGACTCAGATGAGGAAGATGGTGCCGTAGAGGATGTTGAAGGGGTAGAGGAAAAGGACGAGTTTACTAGATATTTAGAGGTGCCTGATGTGCCCCGTGACAGTGACTTGCTTGCCTGGTGGAAAGTCCATAGCAAGGACTTCCCGAACGTAGGTAGGATGGCGCGCCAGTTTCTAGCTGTGCCTGCTACCACGGCAGGTGTGGAGCGCGCCTTCTCTAAGGTGGGGGCCATGCATTCTGACTTAAGGAAAGGCCTTACAGAAGGCACAATTGAGCATTCCATGATGGCATGCCTTAACACTGTAGAGTTTTAGATAGCATTGTTTGGTCTAATTCATTATTATTTTTTCATTGCCTTGTGTATTTGCCTGCAATGTGTTCAGCTGTGCACTCAGGTCATATTGATATATCAATATATCGATAAGTCGAAAAAAATGTGCACTTATTCATATTGATTGATATCAACATTGAACTTATTCATATCGATTGATATCAGCATCGCACTTATTCATATCGATTGATATTCACACACTACTTATTCATATCGATTGATATTGACATCGGACATATTCATATCGATCGATACTCATTCGAAACTTATCGAAAACTATCGATACGGTCGAAAAGTTTCGATACCATGCCTTGGTTATATGTTATGTATATAGTTCAGCATTCCAAACTTACTCGAGGATGTAAATGCTGAGCAAGAGTCAACTTATAGTCATTGGGATATAGTTTCCCATCCGAGTTTACACTTTGTTAGTGATGGTGGATTTAACGTTGTACAGATTTCAACGTTACTTGTGGATGCAGTGATTTTATCAAAAGCAATCCATCAGAAATCACCAGATCGGAATATAAAATGGATATGTGTGTGATCCTATCCACCTTCTTCCCTCCTTGAGGAAGTGTGAACATATAGGCAGGTCAGTTGCTTATATACCTTATAGCTTATAGCTTACAGCTTATAGCTTATAGCTTGCAGTCCTTGTAGGAAGCAGCTCATACAGTTTTAGGGTTGTTGCCCAACAGTTCTTGGGTTGCTGCCCGAAATATTATCATATCTGTGCTGATTACAGCATGATATATTTATGCCAAACACGAAGTGTATCCCATGTTTAGGTGGCATTTAGGGCATATCACGTTACAGTGGCCCATATCCCCTACATTGTGTTTAGGGTGTTACTTGGTATCAGTAACCCTAAAATAGGTAAAATTAAAGCAGTATAAATATTTTGCAAACATTTTTAAGCAAAACTGCATTTAATGTCACACTGAATGTTACGTGGTTTGCAGGAGGTATGGTACACCCCTGATACACACATTTAATTTTAGGGGTGTTACAGTGTGTTACAAGTGCTGCATAAATCAAGGAATATTTGTTGATAACTGAATAATCAGATCAGCAAAAAAAATCATCTCGATTTTTTCATTTTGAAATCATGCGTGGAGCATTTTCACGCATGGCGTTACAGCCAATATGTATACCCCTAAATATTGCACACCTGCTATCTAGGGTGTTACACGAGATATGACTATGGCCGTCCTGATTTTATGATACCTTAATAGGTATAAAATCATAATATCAAATAAAATAGGGTAGAGATTTCAATAAACCGGACGGTTGAAATCTACCGTAGACGAATTTCACCCATTTTGGCTGTTTTTCGGCTATTTATTGTTTTCCATAGTAATATATCTCTGTGTGTGTGTAAGCTGCAAAGTACAGAAGTACTGCAACATATTCCTGTATGTCAACATCCGTGGTTGATCATATTTGTGGGGTTTACTGATTTGAAACCCATGGAAGTAAATGCACTCCCTGATGATATTTAGGTGTACCAACTATAAGCGGATTATCCACTTTAGTGATAACTTATCAACCTATGATATGTTTGAGCATATGTGTGTGTTCGTGTGTGAGAGAGAAGCAAGAGCTACTTTGCTTCCATGATTTGGCACATATATTGATGTGCCCGTAGTGCATTCCTGTATGAATGGTGGGTGTTGATAATGCATGCGTGTGAATATCCAACATGTAACCATCGGAATGATACCTGACTGCGGCTACAGTACATGCATACACTACTTGCTCGTTATAATTCATCATTCGACTGAGTGACATTTGCAATTCCCACTTGCGGCTGGCGCGAGCCTATGCATGGTTGGCTGCCTTCACGTGTGGCGATATTAATGGGCAAGCGCTTCTTATATCATATATACATAAAAGTGCATTTCACCGCCATGAACGTGCATCAAACCTCGCGCCACTTCGATCGGTCGCAGCATTGTAAATCGAAGCACGAATGACGTCTCATCGACCTCCGCCATCATGACCCTGTGCCAAACACACACACTCACCTTTCTATTACAGCAACTTGCATGATAAGTTGGCTGCCGCTCTTCGTACGCGCGCTACAATACCGCAAACGTGTTGGCAACGGAAATACATTATCGTTGCCACTGCGAGAGCATGCTCACAGTCAACGCACACGCGCGCGGGTACATGCCGATGCGCAGCATGCACTTATGTGGCGCGCACAATCGCATGCATGCAGTTCTTACATACTGAATGAGGACACATGCGATCAAAGCAACGACTGATTATGCGCACGTCGTGACCAAACCGACGAATATCGAAAACAAGCATGCGCGCGCGCATCCATGCTCATGCGCGCAACGCGTCCCAAAAACGAAACACGCAAAATAACAGCATGCAACCTATGTGGGCATTGTACACATAAAAAGCCACGTTCAAAAATCAGCGCTCCGCTGTTGAGCTGTGCGTGCAGCGAGTGAAACCGTCGAATAATGCTGATTATCAAATATGATCTGGCATTTTAAGTCCTCCCCGGAGCGTTAGGATCATGTGTGCGACAGTGCTTAATATGTGCGTCTCGACATGCGATGCCATAACACGTGGGTAGCGTCGCGGTAAATGCACGCGAATGCAGCGGCACTGCCATCGTTAGCGTATGGCGATCGTGAGATCGAAAGTCGTCTATGACGCCCGTTGCGATTTGAGCTTTGCTGCTGCTGCTGCTGCTGATTGACGTGGCATAGGCCAAGTTTAGTTTATTCTAGGCGCTGTCGATCACAAATATGCGATCTCCACTAGGCGTCGATCTGTTTGGACAGCACGATTACTTACCATGCGATGTTAACATGGATATCGCCATTACATCATGTGACCGCAGGATCATGTGCGCGACAGTGCTTCGCTTTTTGCTTCCCAGCATGCCATGCCATAACGCGTGGGTGGCGTCGTGGTACATACACGCGACTGTTGTGGCACTATCATCGTTAGCGTCTGGCGATCGTGAGATGGAACATTCGACTGTATCGCCCGTTGGGATTCGAGCTTTGCTGCTGCTGCTGCTGCTGAATGACCATCTCCGTTCGCTTTCCGCATATGTGCTAGGGTAAGTCACGAGACAGAATGACAGTGTGTCAGAATGACGAGTGACGGGTACCATGACAGTCACCAATGACAGGCATTTATATGACCAGATGACGAGAGTGTCTGACAGAAATGACTGACAGAAATGCCTGACCCGAAAGTGAGTTTTGGTGGGAAAACCAGCAGCCAGAGAAATTGGAGGGAAAGCTGGTAGACCTCCAATATTGCTGAGTCAGCACAGTTATAATTATTCAGAGTGATGTGGAGTGACCTGGAATGATGAATGATATAACTGGGCTAGTCGGCAGATTCTATGATGTGACAGATCGAGTTCTCATGAAGTATGATGGGACCTGACAGGAGTCGACATCGAGTTATGTTCGAAAGTTCGAGATCTGAAACCATGGCATAAGGCAGCCGAGCAGGCTGAATGAATCAGTTTTGAATTGTTACTGTGAACAGCCACACCTGGCTGTTGTAACTTCGACATTAAAGAAAGATCCGATTCACCTATATATATCATTCTTACAGCAATATACGTATCTCTTTGTAGGACTGAACTAGGTTCCCTGCATTGTGAAGTAGACTGAGAAGCTCTTAGAGAGCACCCCTGAACAACTGGTATCAGCGTGGTTGCGTTAGACGCGACCTGTTTGTGCCGACTGCAACTTCGGGTGTACAATTGCCGGCACACGGGTTCCGGGAGACCTTTCCGCGAGTTCCCAGAGGAATTCTGAAGACAACGACGTAAAACGCGCTTAATTGCGTCTGCCTTTCGTCAGGGCTGCGAATTTCGACGGAAAATATATCATATACTGTTCCTGAATGCATATACCACACGTACAAGTGTGATGTAATTTGTCCTTGCAGGTGCCTTTCCGCGGGAATTGCTTTTTGTTCGACCGAAATCAGCGTCAATCGGCAGAATTTTATCGCCCGTACCGTGTGAGCTCACTGCCGTTAATGTGCGTTCGCGTCACAACGCAGTCATGGACTCTCAGCACGGAATTCCGCAGCACACAGCTGCAGCGACTTCCACGGGGCAATCGCCGTTCCTTTCAGCGGCAAATTTCTCTGAATCAATCGACCCCAGGAGTGTTTCACAACCGGGCTGGCCCTTTCCGCAATCGGCTGCGTACACGCAACCTGGGCTCTCGTATGTCGGCTCAACGCAGCAGCTCGATGGGAATTCAGGGTACGGATTTTTGCAAGAACTGCCGCAGCGTAATTTTATGACAGCGCCGCCACACTTTCCGCAGAATTCGTACAATTTTTCTGGCCCCCGCAGTGGGTACGACGAGCGTAATTCCAACGGCAGTCCTATATATTATGTCAACGCCGGCCGGTCAATTTTGGCTGCAGCAGCAGCCCCGTGAAGATTTGGCTCACCAGCGGCACTTTCAACAGCAAATTTTCCTGCAGCAACAACAGTATAATCAACAGCACCAGCTGCCGCCACGTGCCTTGTGGCCACAGGACACTCCGTTGCCGGCAGCCGCGTACGGCGTACCAATGGGGTACCCTTCACCGGGTATGCTGTCTCCCGCGGTACCGAATTTGCCAGTGCCCGAGCTTTCTCCGTACCCAACAGCGTCGGTAGCGACGAATTGGGCCCTGTCCTGTCCTGTTCCAGCGGCAGCAG
Organism: Cymbomonas tetramitiformis; assembly: GCA_001247695.2. Lineage (NCBI taxonomy): Eukaryota > Viridiplantae > Chlorophyta > Pyramimonadophyceae > Pyramimonadales > Pyramimonadaceae > Cymbomonas > Cymbomonas tetramitiformis. The sequence goes on along the minus strand of LGRX02024829.1, from coordinate 8,251 downwards.
AAGCAGCTGTGCAGCAACCACCTGCTGTGACAACTTTTGTGAACGTTACCAGCGCAGGAATTAACCCCTCGGCAGGGGGGGGGGAAGTTGTGCAAGTACCAGTGAGCCCAGTACCACCGGGTACATTGCCCAGTGAGCCAGTAGGGGATATTCCGGCACTGGTGACCCCTGTTCATTCCCCTGTTTTCACTCCGGTTGCCACTAAGTTGCAGGAGTTAGAAAGGATGAACATGGCAGCTTTGGCAGCACAGTCAGTTTCTGCGACCACTTACCCGAAAGTGGGGAATCGGGCCTCCACATCGACCCCTTGCGCCGGAGGCTCTGGCGAAATTTCAACGTCACCGGTGACTGGAGATGCAGATGCTACCACTTGCCCAACAGTGGGGGATAGGGTCCCCACGTCGACCCTGTGCGCCGGAGGCTCTGGCGAAATTTCAACGTCACCGGTGTCTGGAGATACAGCCGTCATCGCTTGCCCAATAGTGGGGGATAGGGTCCCCACATCAACCCTGTGCGCCGGAGGCTCTGGCGAAAATTTGATGTCGTCAGCATCTGGAGGGGCCGCTGCGGTTGCTTGCCCAACGGTGGGGGATAGGGTCCCCACGTCGACCCTATGCGCCGGAGGCGCTGGCGAAATTTTGGCATCGCCAGCATCTGGAGACGCAGTTGCGGTTGCTTGCCCAACGGTGGGGGATAGGGTCCCCACGTCGACCCTGTGCGCCGGAGGCTCTGGCAAAATTTCCGCGAGCACGTTGACTGGCTCGACGACGACGCTGGGAAGACTGGCAGTAGCCAGCGAGGGGCGTGCTGAACGGACCAAGAAGTTATCAGAGCGCACAGAGCTGCTGATTCAGCGTAGTAGAACCATCGTCGGTTCTGCTGCGACTGGTCAATCATCTTCCAGCACGACTGCCACGGCATCCTCATCTTCAACGCCGGAACAGTCAGCAAACGCTGCTTTAGCGGCCAAGGCAGGTGTGGCCCCAGTCGCCCAAGCAGGCGCAGTTCCAGCGATTCGCGACCAGAATCCCTCACCTGTCCTGAGCGCCGGAGGCTCTGGCGAGAACCTGACTCAGCCAGCGTCAGCCTTGCAACACGCGGACTTTGTATTGCCTGATTCCAGTGTCTCTGCAGAGGACTTCCCAGCACTACCCCTTCCAGCGACACCGCGCCCAGCGATGGAAGCCAGAGGGGAATTGGCCAGCCGGGAGTTGGTGGCTGCCCTGGAGAGAGTCGGACCGCAGCTGAAGGAAGCGGGAGCGCGGTCTGTCAGAGCTTTGAGAGAATCAGCCCGTCTCCAGGCATCAGAGCTTCCAGCTCAGCCAGCTCGGCAGGCTCAGCCAGCTGGACAACCCTCAGTTCCTCAGGGGGACAGGCAGAGATCGCCAGACCGAAGGAAGGATTCCCGGTCGCCAGAGCAAATAGCCCTGGACCGTGCGTACAGCAAGTGCGGGAAGGACCAGAAGGTCCGGATGGTCAGATGGATAGAGGGAGCCGGCACTGCGTGGAGCGACCACAGTGGGGACAGCGCGGAATCACAGGCTTCAGCCCCCGTGAGGTTGCAGATAGTTGCACTGTCAGCTGGGGAAAAGAAGACTCTCACACAATGGTTCTACAATGAGCCACGCACCCGGAGCGGGAAGATCCTTTGGCATCCGGCCTCCCCGCAGGAGTTGGCTGTGCTACATGCAGGAGTGACAGAGAGGGAATACAGGCGTGCCCTTAAACACGGGACTCTGCTACACCAGGAAGGGCTACCAAAGAAACTCTTTGCAGGAGTGAACTTTGGCAGAGCACGTGTTAAGGAAAGAGGAGCGACCCCCACCCGCAACACCTTCTCAGCACTCTCGGAACGCTTCTCAGCACTCTCAGCGGCCCCAGCAGAGGCCCAGAGGCAGCCATCCGTGCCGCAGTGGGAGGAAATACCCAGATGCGGATTGGCATACCCCCCAGGCTTCTCACCAATTCCTCGTTTCCCTCCCATCCCAGCAGCGACAGCAGCGGGTCCAGTGACTCCAGCGACTCTACAGTTTCCCCGGAGCGAGGCAGCCGCGGCAGCAGCAGGCCTAGAGGCAGAGGTAGCAGCAGCGGCAGCAGCAGGCGGCAACGGAGGCGGAAGAAGCAGTTGGCCAAGAAGAGGGCAGTCAAGGCAGCAAAAGGGAAGGCTGTAGATGAGGAGCCTGCCTCTCGAGTATCAGCTCTGGAGCCTGAGCTGACAGAAGGGATGGCTGTCAGAACTTTGTTCAAAGACAAGGCTCTGCGGGACCAGGCTTTTGAGTGCCTCCCAGAAGAGCGTCAGAAGGCCGTCGCTCTGGCAGCAGCTCGAGGTGAAGTGGTGAGTTGGGAAGAGGAGGGCTGGGAAGCTTTGATAGCAACCCAGAGGGAGGTTCTGAAGGGAAAGGAGGCCATCTGCGCAGTAGTCCCTTCACCCGAAGAGTCGGAGTGGGTCTGGTATGACTGGACTAAGGCTCGGCATCCCTCACTGAGTCCCGACGAGGCGTGGCGTTTAGCCATAACCACCCGATCAAAGTCCGGAGGATCCCCGTCCAAGTCTGGCAATGATGAAGCATCAGGCTCAGCGTCATCGGCTAAGGCAGCCCCACCAAGCCACGAAGCCCTGGAAGAGTGGAGAGACCCACTGGTACCCATCACTGTAGAACAGGGTATCAGGGACTACGTGAGGCGCCACGACGCTGATGCTCAGACAGCCGTGGCCATAGCCAAACAGTACTCCACCCTAGCGATTAGCTATGGGCATGCCCAGAACCACAGGGCTCGGGAGTCACTGATCAGCCCGGTGATGCAGCTGGTAGGACCCAGACGGGATCAGGCTGTTCAGAGCGGCACGGATTGCAGCAGATGCGGTAGACTGCTGTTGTCCCCAGCTGGAGGGGTTAAGGTCGCCTCTGGGTTAGTATGGGACGTCATGCTGGGACCCAACAGATCGTGTGAGCAAGTTCCACTCTGTCAGAATTGTACTCAGCCGCCCTGGTCTGGTGCATTGGCCCAACTGCCCAACATCCCAACTCCCAGTGTCACTTTACCACAGTCACAACCCCCTCGACAGTCCCAGCCTCCACCTCCACCAGAGGAACCTGAGGAAGAACCTCCGAACTGTCCACCGCCCCGAAGACCAGTCGAGCAGGAGCAGACAGAGAGGGATCAGCAGCGGGCAGACTATACCAAGCTGAAGGAGTTGGAAGCTGAGGACAGATTGTTGCTCTCTCTACGGAAGCTACGGGACCGCATCACCACGTACACATGCCCTACGGACAGCCCCAGCGGGGACAGACCATCTGGACATCTGTTAGCTCCCCTGAAGAAGTTCATGAGAGAACTGCAAGATCACTTCAAGGAAGCACTGGTGAAGAGGGCGTTGACGAAGAAGAAGTCCTGCGACGATGGAGATCAGGAAGGGGCCACCATCACCACCGTTCCAGAAGAACTACGACTGATCATCAGGGACCGGGTGGAGGGGTCAGCGCAAGGAGTTCTAAATCAAAAAGTGTTGGCCAACCAGATGCTGAGTCCGGATGATTTAGTGGCCACACTTGCGCGAGCATGTGTCACCGACGCTCACCTGAGTATTTTACCCAATATGCTGTCGCGAGCTCGTCAAGCCTCTGGCAAGAACGCTGGAAGGAACGCCGCCACCTTCCACCACGCACTAATGGAGTCCTTCGACATGCTGGAGATGCTGCACAACCATGGGGTGACGGGACCAGTGAGTAGAGCGGCACTACCAGGAATATTTCTAAGTGGATTGACACCAGAGCTGCATGCCAGGGTCCACAAGGAATTAGTTGGAAAGGTGGACTTCAACCAGAGCTCCGGAAAGGTTGGATGGGAGGCAGAACTACTGCGCAGGTATGTAGAGCAAGCTACAATAGAGGAGCGCAAGGATCCTGCGCATCTGAAGACTGCTCGCGACCAATCCCCTTTCCCTGTAGCTCCCTTGGCAGAGTTTTGGGAGGAGGAAGCATCTCCTGAGGAACAGTGCTACGCCATGCCTACGACTACGACTCCAACGGAAGTGGAAGGCCGACAGCTGCCAGGATCGTCAACCTACTCAGGCTGTCGAAAGTGCAAGTCTAAGGAGCATCTGGCTCGCGACTGTCCTCATCAACACCAGCCCCAGCAGAAGGCAGCCTGGGTCAAATGTATCTGGGAGGAGGCTTTCGAGACCTTCAAGAACGCGGGGATAGATACTGGATCTGGCGGGATAGTGGAGCAGCAGCTGGCACTGGTAGCCCCAGAGCACATGGACTTTGCCGAGGGAGAGTCGACGGGGGCCGGTGCCTCTCCCGGACAACGCAGTTAGGCCCCCAGGCCCGCGAGGTAAGTACTCCGCACCTCGCCATGGCCAGCAGGAGGGAGGCCGACTCTGGAAAGGAACCAGAGAGAGGCAGGCAAAGTCAGACCTACCGGTGGATCACTCACTTCAGAGAGGATCATCGGTTGAGGCACGGACCAGGATCAGCACAGCGAGCGGTGGAGAAAATGAGGCGGGCATTGCGCTGGCTGAGGAGGTCACGGCCGATCACGGTGGTAGCGCCAGGAAGAACTGAACCAGATGCTGCGCCAGCACAGGCATCCCAACCAATAGAGATTCAGATCAGATTCCCTCTGTTCGGCAAGGGGAGTCAAGGGGCCCCTAGCACGAAGGGGGTGTACCAGCGCGCGTTGCAGCCCCCAGGAGTCAGAAGGGTGCGCTTTAGAGAGGAAGCAGCCCCGCGCCAGCTGGTCGGAAGAGCTCTGCGCCGACAACTGGATCGCGCTAAGCAGCCAGTTCTGTCACACGCCCAGCAACGGTTACGTGACGGGCACCTGTCAGCAGCTTGGAAAGCAGCACAGACAGTAACGCGCAGAAGGAAAGAAGTGGAAGTGCACGGGCACAGAGTCAGAAGTGCATTGGCGCAAATTCGGGAGCGTGTTGACCAGCTGAGGAAGATCACCCGAGCGCACCAGGAAGCTGAGGCAGCTCGACCTGCGCCGTGGCCCGGTGATTCAGAACCGGAAGATCTGATCACCAGGCAAGCTCGCTGGCAGGCTAAGATAGCAGAGGCCGGTACGTACCATCTGCCAGAGGACAACTCAGATGAGGAGCTGAATCCGCCTGAGAAGGAGCCGGGACTGCACAAACTGGCCAGCATCAGACCAGAGATAGGGGTGGACGCGGGGTCTGGACGCTGGGGGGAGTGGCTGGACGGAGATGTGCTAGCCGCTATGGACGCGAAGGGGCTCACTCTGCTGATTTTCTGGGCTTGGGTAGGCAGAGTACGAGTAAAAGTCTTGGTGGACTCTGGAGCTTCTTCTAGCTTCACTTCTGTGGAGGCCGCCAAGAAGTTTAAACTCCAGCCCAAGAAACACGAGACGCCGATGAAGGTGCAGGTGGCAGATGGCACTGTGTACGACGCCAACTCTTGCGTCCGTCCGAAGCTCACAGCCGAGACACGTAAGGGCAGTTATGCCAAACAGGTTACACTGCGTGTCATGGCACTAGCACTCGGAGTGGACATAGTGCTGGGCGGAGACTGGCTACGAGCACAGAAGAAGGTCACATTTGACTACGCCCAGTATGGCAGCGTGAAGTTCGGACATGGGTCGCAGAAAGTAGTCATCGCGGGTTGCAACCCTGGGTCATCATCTACTACAGGGTCTGGCCAGTCCATGGGACTGGTAGAGGCACAGCTTATCAGTACTAAGCAGGCCAGGAAGGACCTGCGGGCTTTGAAGAATAGCGGTGAGGAAGCGTACCTGATGTACCTGGCTCCGGATGGCACATTTAAAATGGAGGCCACCGACGACCCCAACTCTCCCTTAGAGGCCTCTGCGGCCTTATCAGAGTCATCTTCATCATCATCATCGGAGGCAGAGGGTGACAACGCTAGGCAAAGGGGGGGGAAGTTACCTCTGACGAGGAAGGCTGCAACAGCGACAGTACAGAAGCAAGCGTGGCCACCCTAATCTCCGACAGCAGTTCGTCTGAATCTGAACAAGATGCAACAGACCAGGAGGACTGGGCACAGGAGCAGGTGTGTGCTCTGCGACCGGTGACATGCCCCACATCAGCGCAACCTGCTGTGCGAGACTGGGGACCTTACCCCACGAGAGCCAGATGGGAGGCGTTCCAGATGCTTCCACGAGAGCGCAGGGAGCAGGCTGCACAGCACCACGCGGAGGAATTGGAACCTGAGTGGGAAGAGGAGGCATACTGTTTGTGGAATACAGGGCAGGCACTGCGTCTGCAGCAGGAGCAGCGGAGGGGCAGAGGGGTGAACCACAGGAGATCGCGCAGAGTTAGCGAGCCAGTACTGGCAGCACCTATAGAAGCTGAGACAGAGCAAAGCAAAGATGGGCATAGCTGTTTCAGGAAGGAGGCACCAGCTGCTGCGGCGACACCTAGTGATGAGCACAGCGGCGCGGACAGCAAGGTCAAGCAGCACAAAGGTGAGACCAAGGAGGCCAAGCCGGATGAGGAGGATGCAGAGGTACCACAATGGATCCTGGACGAGCTGGTGAAGCTGAAGCAGCGGTACCAGGACGTGGTAGGGATGGAACTACCCAAGGGCGTGGTGGATCGAGAGCACAAATCGCCGCTGGTATTGGACCCTGAGTACAAGGAGGGAGCTCGGCATAACCGATGCTACAAACTATCCATGGAGGAAATGAAGCAGCTGCGTGTACAGTTAGACGAGCTTCTGGCAAAAGGGTACATCCGCCCTTCTTCCTCGCCATGGGGCAGTCCGGTGTTGGTGGTGCCCAAGCCTTCGAACCCGAAGGAACTAAGGCTGGTAATTGACTACAGACAGATCAATGAGATCACTGTAAAAGACCGTTACCCCTTACCGGACGTGCAGGCTCTTATCGATGACATGCAAGGAGCAACCATCTTTTCTACCGCTGATGCATTGTGGGGATTTTGGCAAGTCCCTATGGAAGAAGAAGCAGTGGAGAAGACCGCCATGACCACGCCGTTTGGAGCATATGAGTGGTTGGTCATGCCAATGGGGCTGTCCAATAGTCCTTCGTGCTGGCAGCGAATGATGCAGAAGTACTTGGGCCACCTACCGTTCGTCAGAGTTTTTGTGGATGACATCATGATCTTCTCACGCAACCCCGAGGAGCACCTGGACCACCTGCGGCAGGTTTTGGAGGTATGTCGACAGAACAAAGTCAAGCTGAAGGAGTCCAAGCTACGATGCTTTAAACGCTCGGTACGTTTCCTGGGACATGTCATTGACCGCACTGGCTGCCGACCACAGCAAGACAAGATAGCAGCCATACGGGACTGGCCGCGACTGGAAACGGTGAAGCACGTGCGACGCACGTGCGACATTGGGTTTGGCTGGGTTTTACCGACGGTACATACAGGGTTTCGCTGACTTAGCGCACCCTTTGACCAAGCTAACCAAGAACCTAGTGCCATGGGAATGGGGACCGGAGCAGGAACACGCCTTTGAACGCCTCAAGACCGCTCTCACCACTGCACCGACCTTGATCTTGCCCGATCAGGAAGCAGCGCATCGCGGCACCAGCCCCTTTGTTGTGCAGACTGATGCGAGTGCAGTGGCATTAGCTGGCGTGCTGATGCAGGATCTAGGCAAGGGCATGCAACCCATAGCCTTCGAGAGTAAGCAATTCTCTTCAGCCGAGCAGAACTACCACGCGGGCGAGCGAGAGCTGGCCGCGATTCACCACTGCACCACACAGACGTGGAGACATTACTTGATCTTCACGGAGTTCAGGCTGATGGGGGATCATGCTCCACTGAAGTGGTTATTTGCACCTGGACGTGAGCTCAGCCGACGCCAGGCCAGGTGGTATCTGGTATGATGAAGATCTGGTGGAGGTAGGAGTGCACGCAATGGAGCACGTGCCAGGACGCACACTGGTGGTACCAGACGCTGCTTCGCGGCGACCGGACTATGTGCAGGCGACGGCGCGAGAAGGGCTTAAGGAAGCTGGGTATGTGGACCCGAGCACTGACCAGCCGGTATCTGCAGAGGAGGGCAGAAGAGCAGCTGGAGCTAAAGGGAAATCAGAAGAAGAGGAGAACGTGGTGGCTAGCCTGAAGAAGGTTGTAGAGGAGGAAGATCCCACTTCACCCCTGGACTTGGAGCTCAGCTCGTCGGATGAGGAGGAAGATGAGTACCCGCCGGTCAGTGAGCCCAAAGTAACCGGTAAGCTAACTCAGCTGAACGGCCTCTGGTGGGCAGAAACGCCGGACTTATGGCTGGACGCTATGGTC